>JAGGCT020004099.1:113955-121455 GCA_017654935.2 Phymorhynchus buccinoides | reverse complement strand
AAATAGCCACTACCAACCGGAAGCTACCCTGGCAAAGGACATCACTCATCCTAACCTTCTTACTTGGCTTTGCAACAGTGCTTTAACCCTTTCGCCGCCAGCCAATTTTCAGCAAACGTTTTCCATTAATCTTACCTGGGTACAGAAAAAAATCATCTGCAATAGTGGGGATTCCTGTATTACGTATTTAAAGTAAGGCCTCTCCTTACCTCACAAAATAAAGAAAGTAGGGTCTTTCGATAACAGACCCTGGTTTGATGCCTGGGCAGTTAAAATATTGAGAATACAGGTTTTTGTCACGCACGCAAGCCAACACAGAATCATAAATTCCTTTTATAGCCGTATACAATTTTCCATCAACACCGGATTTCCATTAAATATCCCACAAAATATTTCTATTAATAGAGTCAAAGGCCTTCCTAAAATCAACAAAAGCCACATATACAATTTTGAATTCTTAGAAAGGTATCGTTGGACAAGGGCATATAATGTGAAGATATGATCTATAGTGCTATACTCTTTTCTAAATCCGGCTTGATCTTCTATAATTATTTCTTCTCTATCAGCCCATTTTGACAGTCGTTTATTTAAAATATAAATAGAATTTTTTACTAAGAACACTAGTTAGGGCAATTCCTCTATAATTATCTGGATCATTAACATCACCTTTCTTATGTAAAGGCATAAAGGCACTAGTATAGATTTTGACCAATCAATTGGGAAAGTTCCGCTTTGAAAGATTTTATTGAAGAGCTTTTCCAGGAAGTCAATGACCATCTCATTAGCATTTTTTAACATCTCATTAATTATACCATCTGGACCGCCACTTTTACCTCACTTTAGATTTTTAATGCAGTTCATTATTTCTTGTTTTGTTATTGGGTAGTTTCATTGAGAGAGAGAGAGAGAGAGAGAGAGAGAGAGAGAGAGAGAGAGAGAGAGAGAGAGAGAGAGAGAGAGAGAGAGAGAGAGAAAGAGAGAGAGGGTGAGAGAGAGGGGTGTGTGAGAGAGAGATGGAGAGAGAGAGAGAGAGGAGAGGAGAGAGAGAGAGAGAGAGAGGAGAGAGAGAGAGAGAGAGAGAGAGGGTGAGAGAGAGAGAGAGAGAGAGAGAGAGAGAGAGAGAGAGAGAGAGAGAGAGAGAGAGAGAGAGAGACTGTTATCTCTATCCAGCCAGTAAGGGAGAGGTAACTAAAAGGTCAGAAAGGCCTTGAAGGCAGCGGAAGAAAAACAAAAGAGGAGAGGTCTATTTTTGGCAGGCTCACTGCTGCTGGAAAATGGGAAAGCTTAGGGCCTAGGCAGTGAAATCTGGGTCTAACTTTCTGATGCTGTGAATGTGAGCTGTGACACACATTCATTCACACAGACACACAAAAATCAGGGCACTTTTAACATTAAAAGACTTAGATATTCATTAATAACTAAACTGAAAGAATATTATGTACAGTTTTGGAAAACCACTAAAGGCAGTGGTGCCTCAAGGCTTCAATTCTATAAAATAGTCACACGGTCTTACAAAATCCAGCCATATTTAACAACATGCAAGAACGTGAAACATAAAACAGCTCTATGTCGCTTAAAGGTGGACCCTGACGGATGAGGTTTTGCAAGGAACACGTCGAGATCACCAGAAAGAGAGCCTTTTCAGAGATCGGAACACTCGCTTTGTTCTGGTTTCCTATAAATCAAACCGTCAAAACGGCGATTCCTCCTTGGCGGAGATGCCGGAGAGAGTAGCCATTTTGGATGGGGTGGGTGAAGGTCACTCATTGTGGATGAAGCGGTTTTTTTTTTGTAGTGCAGTATAGAAAAAATTGGAGCTGTTTCCTTTGTTGTGAGCGAAACTCCTTTAGATAATCTGTATAATTCTTTTTAAAAGAAACAAAAAAAGGCTTGTATTGCGAAAGTTTCGTGCAAACGATTTGGTCTAAACGCAGGCGCCCATTCGAAAAGAGACGGCACACACCTTCTCTTTGGGTGAAATAATTTGTCTTCCAGCACCTCCGCCAAAGAGGAATCGCCGATTTGACTTCTAGGAAACCAGAGCAAAGTGAGTGTTGCAATCTCTGTAAAGGGTGTTTTCCTGGTGAACTGGACGTGTTTCTTACAAAATCTCATCCGTCAGGGTGCCCCTTTAAGAATAAGTCAACACGACCTTCAAATTGAAAGGGGTCGCCATCGCAATATTCCAAGAGAAGACAGACTTTGTCAATCTTGTAACATGGTGGAGGATGAACTTCATTTTCTAGATGAATGCACACTGTATACCGACTTGCGGTTTGCTCTTATTAATTGTGTCAACATACAGATGCATTCTTCATTAACAGATTTTTAGTCTCCAAGTCTCATACTGAAATCAAATTCTTTTCAACCTGAAACAGCAAGATACATTCATGAATGCTTTGCTGTCCGCCGTAAATAATTAATTAAGCACGTATATATAAATGTTTTGTTAGTCCCCGAGCCGAAGGTTCGGGGAGCTATTGTTTACCATTATTAGATATTGCTCTCCCAAGTTCATTAATTTAAAAAAAATGAAAACAACAAAGGACTTAAAATACAGCCTTGTTTTACGCCTCTCGGGCAGTTAAAATATTGAGAATACAGGTTTTTGTCACGCACGCAAGCCAACACAGAATCATAAATTCCTTTTATAGCCGTATACAATTTTCCATCAACACCGGATTTCCATTAAATATCCCACAAAATATTTCTATTAATAGAGTCAAAGGCCTTCCTAAAATCAACAAAAGCCACATATACAATTTTGAATTCTTAGAAAGGTATCGTTGGACAAGGGCATATAATGTGAAGATATGATCTATAGTGCTATACTCTTTTCTAAATCCGGCTTGATCTTCTATAATTATTTCTTCTCTATCAGCCCATTTTGACAGTCGTTTATTTAAAATATAAATATAAATTTTTTACTAAGAACACTAGTTAGGGCAATTCCTCTATAATTATCTGGATCATTAACATCACCTTTCTTATGTAAAGGCATAAAGGCACTAGTATAGATTTTGACCAATCAATTGGGAAAGTTCCGCTTTGAAAGATTTTATTGAAGAGCTTTTCCAGGAAGTCAATGACCATCTCATTAGCATTTTTTAACATCTCATTAATTATACCATCTGGACCGCCACTTTTACCTCACTTTAGATTTTTAATGCAGTTCATTATTTCTTGTTTTGTTATTGGGTAGTTTCATTGAGAGAGAGAGAGAGAGAGAGAGAGAGAGAGAGAGAGAGAGAGAGAGAGAGAGAGAGAGAGAGAGAGAGAGAGAGAGAGAGAGAGAGAGAGAGAGAGAGAAAGAGAGAGAGAGGAGAGAAAAGAGAGAGGGTGAGAGAGAGAGGGTGTGTGAGAGAGAGAGATGGAGAGAGAGAGAGAGAGGAGAGAAAGAGAGAGAGAAGAGAGAGAGAGAGAGAGAGAGAGTGAGAGAGAGAGAGAGAGAGAGAGAGAGAGAGAGAGAGAGAGAGAGAGAGAGAGAGAGAGAGAGAGAGAGAGAGAGAGAGAGAGAGAGAAGACTGAATTCTGAAAAAAACGTTATTACACAAGGATTAAAATTGTATGCCAATTTTAGAGAGAGACACACAGAGATAGACTGAGAGACACACACACACACACACACACACACACACACAGAGGGAGAGACAGAGAGAGAGAGAGAGAGAGAGAGAGAGAGAGAGAGAGAGAGAGAGAGAGAGAGAGAGAGAGAGAGAGAGAGAGAGAGAGAGAGAGAGAGAGAGAGAGAGAGAGAGAGAGAGAGAGAGCAAGAGCAGCGCGAACATGACAAGATAGGACTGTTTTAATCATTAATAGTCTGTTTAATCTGAAAGGAAAACAAGTTTTGCCTGGACTGGGTGCATAATTATCATGGAATTAACTGAGAGCGATCAAATTATATTCAAAGAAATTGCACCAACGGGTTTAATGATAGGGTGACCCAACACAATTGTGTGCAGCCCACACAATTGTTCATAAACACATTTATTTCATTTATATTATTAAGCTGTCATTATGATTTTTAAGATTTATGGAGACGATTCTTCTTCTTCTTCTTCTTCTTCTTCTTTTTCTTCTTCTTCTTCTTCTTCGATCGCTCAGACAGTTTCCTGTCAATTATGAGCGCAGATGCGTCATGCTGCCGCTAAGCGCCTAACTAAGAAATAGTTAACCCCAGCATGTCCGACTTCGGCTGAAGGAAATGTGTTTTGAACGAGTTTCTTGAAGAAAAAAGGCAGGAGAATGGTCCGGTAAGGCAGAAAGATTTAATGTTTGGTATTGGTATTTGGTATATTCTAGTCACAGAGACTTATCTCTGTGAAATTCGGGCTGCTCTCCCCCGGAGAGTGCGTCGCCGCAAGTGCAGCACCTACCCATTTTTTTTTTTGGGGGGGGGGGGGGGACACAGGGTGAGGAGGGGGTGTGGGGCACACTTGGAAAACCTAGCTATCAATTTGATCATACCAGGCAGCGGGATTTCTCCCTGCTCTTACCGACTTTCAACTGCCGTGGGATTTTTTTACGTGCGTAACGCGCACGGGTCAGACTAGCTTTAAGTCCCCACCCGAAGGACTGGATTTCCCTGTCAAACTAGAAAGAAAGGGGCGAGGAGGCCGGGATTCGAACCCGGGTCACTCACGCTGCAGTCACGCATTACATTGGTCAGGCGAACGTCTTAACCACTCGGCCACCTTTCTCCCTTTCATCAAAGATTGCAACGGTTTGTGTTATTGTCAAGATGTCTCGGAGAACTTCGGAAAATAAAGTGTTCGAGGCAACCCATTTTTTTAATTTAAAGTCCCTTTTTTGAGGAGTAAAAAACACTTTCGCAAAAGAAAAGTCTATTGTCTCCAAAAGTATCTGTGGGTTTTTTCTTCAGAAATGACTGTCTTTTTTTGTTTTGCCCCGAAAAATTAAATTCAGGATTGTATTGTTGTTCATCCCGAGTGTTTGAGCCCACAAACGAATGAAGATGTTTGTTTGCTTTTCTTCAATTAAAAAAAAAAATGCAGGTATTGGTTAGTTCTTCTTCTTCTTCTTCTTCTTCTTCTTCGCAGTACGTGGCCTACAATCAACACACTGATTGTTATGCCACGGAACCGGGGAGGTTCATCCACATATTCCGGAAGAAATGCCCAGGAGGCCAAAGATTAAAGAAAGAGAAGAGAGGACAGACAGAAGGAAAACGCCTAGTTTGATGGGAATGTGCAGGGAGGGGGGAGAGGAGGGGGAGGGGGGGTGGGGGCTTTGGCTTGGTTGTTAGACTGATGACCCCTGAGTGGGGTCACCAGCCGCAGCAGGTGCAGCAGGCGGGTGGCCTATCTCTAACCCTTTCACCGCCAATGTCGCATTTTAGCACCACAGTGATTTAACACCCATGTCACTAAAAGGCATCAAATTGGGGTCTATTATCCAAAGACCCTATTGTCTTAGTTTTGGGAAGTAAGGGTAGACCTTATTTTATATATGTCACAGAAGAATCCCCAATACTGCAGATGGATTTTGTTCTCTACCCAGGTAAATTTAATGGAAATGTTTGGCTGAAATATGGCTGGCGGTGAAAGGGTTAAGGAACTTCCAGACTCCGGCTGCGAAGCTCTCTGGAGTTCTGGCCTCCACTGCTGGTGCTGGCAGGTCGTTCCACTCCTTGATTGTTCGTGGGGGGAAAAGGAGCTTTGACGGTACTGCGTCCGACACTGGGGGGATGAGGAGCTGTTGGAGCTGAGGAGCTGTTGTGAATGACCCCTGCGTTGCCGCTCTGGCTGAGGTATGACTTTGTGCTCCTGTTCACACACTCACCATGCCATTGAGCATAAGTAGTTAGTTAGTCTGTTATAGTCACGTCAACAGCTACGGTTATCTCGGGACTGTCACCTCATACAATTTGAACACGCATAACAAAATACACATCAGTGATGCTTAGCAACGAAGGTGCTGATGGCACCCAGAGACGCACCTGCCCTTTTCTTCCGGCATAAGCGGTAGAACCTCCCCGGTTCCGTGACAAAATCATCAGCAGAACGCTTTGCGCGCGCAGAACGAATGCTACACACTAGGAAACCCTAATATTCTTTTTCCTAAAGACGTTTGTAAAGGCTTCCCCAAAGGGAGAAAAAAGACCGCACTTTGCTAATCTAATTAACGCCTTCGCCAGGCAGAAGAGCCTAGAGCGGGTTAAGTAGAACGAATGAATGGATGAATGAATGAATGAATGAATGAACGAACGAACGAACGAATGAATGAATGAATGAATGAATAAACGAATGAATGAATGAATGAATGAATGAATGGATGAATGAATGAATGAATGGATGAATGAATGAATGAATGAATGAATGGATGAATGAATGAATGAATGAATGAATGCATGAATGAATGAACGAACGAACGAATGGATGAATGAATGAATGAACGAACGAACGAACGAATGAATGAATGAATGAATGTATGAATGAACGAACAAATGAACGAACGAATCAATTAATGAATGAACGAATGAAGGGATAAATGAATGAACGAACGAACGAACGAACGAATGATTGAATGAATGAACGAATGAACGGGCGAATGAATGAATGGATGAATTAATGAATTAATGGATGTACGAACTGTCAACTTCTTTCTACCAAAAGAAAAGAAGAAGAATAAAAAAGGAAAAAATAGGTACAGAGACAGAGAACAAGAGAGAGAGAGAGAGAGAGAGAGAGAGAGAGAGAGAGAGAGAGAGAGAGAGAGAGAGAGAGAGAGAGAGAGAGACAGAGAGACAGAGAGACAGAGAGAGAAGGAGAGAGAGATAGAGAGGGAGATAGAGAGAGGGGGAGAGAGAGAGGTGAGATAGAGAGATATAGAGAGATAGAGAGAGAGAGACAGAGACAAACAGAGAGAGACACACAGAGAGAGAGAGAGAGAGAGAGAGGGAGAGAGAGAGGGAGAGAGAGGAGGGAGGGAGAGAGAGAGGGAGAGAGACATATAGAGGAGAGAGAGAGAGAGAGGGAGAGAGAGAGGGAGAGAGACAGAGAGAGAGAGAGGAGAGAGAGAGAGAGAGAGAGAGAGAGAGAGAGAGAGAGAGAGAGAGAGAGAGAGAGAGAGAGAGACAGAGACAGAGACAGAGAGAGAGACAGAGAGAGAGAGTGACAGAGACACACAGAGAGAGAGAGAGAGGGGAGGTAGTCAAAAAGAGGGGGTCAGTGCGATGCGTCCCCGTCTCTATAATGTGTCCCCGTCTCTATAATGTGTCCCCGTCTCTATGTGTCCCTTTCTCCATGTGTCCCTGTAGATTTAGGATTGACCCTTTCCAATCTGACCCTTTGTGTAATGAAGAAGAAGAAAAAAGGGAGCCCGTGAAGACGACCCGTGATGACGACGATGATGATGAGTAGGAGGGGGATGAGGAGGAATATATGTAAGACCTTGTCAAACTATCCAGCTACAATCTTCTGTCTACTATTATTCACACCTCTTGGTACACGAAGGGCATCTCCATGTCTGAGTTTATGT
>JAGGCT020004099.1:98955-108955 GCA_017654935.2 Phymorhynchus buccinoides | reverse complement strand
ATATCACTCATAGCGTCTTTCTGAGCGTTACTCTAGACACTCTCTCTCGTTCTCTCTCTCCCTCTTTCGTCTAGAGCGAGTGAGTTCTCCATCTCCTTCCATTCATCTCTCTCTCTCTCTCTTCTCTCTCTATCTCTCTCTCTCTTAGATCTCTCTCTCTCTAGAGAGACTCTCTTCTCTCTCTCCTCCCTCTCTGTCTCTCCTCACTCTCTCTCTCTCTCTCTCTCTACCTCCTATCTCTTCTCTCTATCTCTTTTTCTCCCTACTCTCTCTCTCTCTCTCCCTCTTTCCCCTCTGAGAGAGAGAGAGAGAGAGAGTCTCTCTCTTCTCTCTTTAGAGAGATCTCTCTCTCTACCCTCTCTCTCTCTCTCCTCTCTTTTTTTCTCTCTCTCTCTCTCTCTCATATCTATCTCTCTCTCTCTCTCTTCCTCTCTCTCTCCTTCTCTCTCTCTCACTTTCTCTCTCTCTTTTTCGAGAGACTCTCTCTCTCTCTTTCTCGCTCTCTCTCTCTATATAGGATATATACATCTCTCTCTCTCTCTCTCTTTCGCGAGAGACAGAGATGGAGAGATTATAGATAATATATATTATAGAGAGAGAGAGAGAGAGACAGAGGATGAAAGATGAACGCTGAAACAATTTTATTGTTCATTACCAACTCAAAAGGTCTGATGACACAGGGGGGTAATAATAGGAATTCTGTCTTCCATCTGTTACAACAACAACAACAACAACAAAGAGAGATGAGGATAGAGAGAGAGAGAGAGAGAGAGGAGAGAGAGAGAGAGACGGAGTTAGAAGAGAAAGAGAGAGAGACACAGAGACACACACAGAGAGACAGAGAGAGCGAGAGAGAGAGAGACAGAGTGAGAGAGAGAAAACTTGAAACTTGAATACTTTAACTTATTTTTCAAGGATAAAGATTTTAGGCAAACGCCTAGTCTTTCAATCTGTCCCTGGTACATGTAGTGGACACTGGGGTAAAATGGGGGTATTGAGGTGAAAACGGGGAAGCATGAAAATACACCTTTGCAGGGCCCCTTAATGGTTAAAGATCTCATTTGCTTGAAAGATTCACGTGACAAGACCCAGATTCCCGCGTGTGGCTTCACAGATCTGGAATGGAACCCATCAGTGAGAGGTAAAAATTGTGTTTTTGGATCAACTTTGATCTACTTTTTCACTGTCAGTGTATCCATACTAGCTAAGGTTTGTGAATGCCACTGATAATTGTTTTGGGGCATACATTGTTATGTTGTCTTGTTGCCTACAACATGGATGTGTTGCCTAGTGGCTTAGCTCTTCTCTTGTTGCGCATTTACTGCCGTCCCATTGTTCTAGCACTTGTTGTGGGGCAAAACGGGGTACGAGGAATGGGGCTAAATGGGGTACTACCCCATTTTGCCCCAAGAAACAATAGGCGCATGTTCAACTAGTTTCATTTTCTCAGTATGAACACATAACCATAATGCTCATGATCGTTGATTTGAAGTCAATGCAGATCTAATTGGAGTCACATTAACTCTTTCACTGCCAGCCATTATTTCAGCCAAGAATGTTCATTAAATTTACCTGGGTAACAAAATCCATTTGCAGTATTGGGGATTCTTCTGTGACAATCTGCAAACTAAGGTATATCCTTACTTCCCAGACTAAGACAGTAGGGTCTTTGAATAATAGACCCCAATTGCTGCCTTTTAGTGACATAGGTGTTAAATCACTGTGGTGCTAAAATGTCGACTTTGGCGGTGAAAGGGTTAAGGGGCCCTGCAAAGGTGTATTTTCGTGCTTCCCCGTTTCACCCCAATACCCCATTTTACCCCGGTGTCCTCTACTCCTGCGCTGGGCTTGGAGAGGAAGAGAAAGCACCACTCTTCATATGTGAACTGTGCAGTGATGATTGACAGAACGTAGTGATGAAACATCACAACAGTCATCGAAGATTCTCATTTCATTTCGTTTGGTTTCATTTAACAACAAGATGTTCATTTCATTTGATGTTCAGTTTATCTTCATTTAACAAGAATCAAAGAAGTTCGCTTCATTTTATGATCAGTTCTCTTTCACTTAAATGCTTCCCCATGTTGCACCATATCAATACCCCGTTTTGCCCAAGGCATGGGGCAGAACGGGGTAGAATTGTTGATGCTTTTAAAGATCAATAAATGAAACAAAAAGCTGACTGCAACCTTTTTGCTTTGCTATGTTGTTCTACGATGAAGACCCTTTGCATGCATGCCAACTAAGGATCGTACACTTTTATAGGTCAGGATATTTTGAGTGATTTCTCTTAAGTACCCCATTTTACCCCGGTGTCCACTACGAACATAGAATACAAACATGGCAAGGCATGATATTCACATACAGATTCGCACATAAAGGTAGCACCTTTGGAGAACGAGAGACAGAGAGAGAGAGAGAGAGAGAGAGAGAGAGAGAGAGAGAGAGAGAGAGAGAGAGAGAGATTGACAAATTATTTATTTGTTCGATCTATGGCCTTAACAAAGATTTAAACATCAAAGTGTCATCGTGAGCGTCTTCCTATACAAAGGAGGATTCGTACAAAATCCTTGATTACTATATACGAATGCTAATGATTAATTTACAAACTAAACAACTTTTTTTTTCAATTGATTGATCTTGCTTTTTCTGAATTGGTAAGCTTCTACTAGGAATTTTGCTAATTATTGTATGTTCTCTTTCAGAACAAAGAAAAACTGCTACGCTCCGACTTACTATTACTGCTATAGGCATGGGAAATAAAGCCACGTGGTTGTATAGATGCTGTGATAGTTTGAGAGAGTGGGATGAGATGGGCAGAGAGAGAAGATAGAGATAGGATATACGCGAGAGTGCTATCGAGTTCATATTAGCAAAATAGAGCCTATTATCGATATCTCTCTCTCTACTCTCGAGCACTAATCTCTAGAAGATGATAAGAGATATAGAGAGGCAGATATGACAAGATAGATAGAGCATGATGATTATCTATAACATTCTATCTATTTTTAGAGAGTCGGAGGAAAGATATGAAATAATATAGTGAGTATAATAGATTCAGATATACATATGTCATTAGAGACAAAAGTAATAATATCTATCATATAATACCAAATTCCTTATATAATAACTTATAATATATTCATCATATATTCCCCCCAATATACATCAAATTCACATCACTCTTTATTTATTATATATTTATATATATACATACCCTCCGCCATTACATATTTTAATATGACAGTTTTATTATATATATTTACAGTATTTGTATATTATCAATTTTTTATATGTAAATATATAATATTATTTTTTTTTTTTTATTTAAATTATTTTACAATATTCTTATCATAACCTCCTCTCTCTGCTACTCTCTCCCCCCTCTACCTCCTCTTCCTCATCTTTCTCTTCTTCTTAATTCTCTTTTTCATCTCTACCTTACTTCTTTTTTTCTCTTCTCTTCTTCTCTCTTTCTCTTCCTCCTTTTCCTCTCTCTTTTCTCTCTCTTTTCCTTTTACTCTCTTCTTCACTCTTTCCTTTTCTTTTTTCTTCCTCTCTTCTTCTCTTCTTTTCCTCTCTCCTTCTTATTTTTGCTTTATTCTCCCTCCTTTTCTTCTCTTTATCCTATTTGTGTGTTGTGTGTGTATTTTTCGCTGGCGTGCGTGTGCGTGCGTGCGTGCGAGTGCGCGCGTGTGCGTCCTCTTCTCAATCTCTTTCATTCAACAACTTGTCACGTCCTATACTGCCGAAATTGCGAATCAGCCATCATCCTTCTAACAATAAACAACCCCGTAGAACCTTATGTTGATAACTGTGTGTTGGAAAGGTTGGGGGAGGCTGGGATTTGGTGGGGGGGGGGGGGAGAAACATGTTGCAACAACTACTAGACTAATATGTTTTTATCAGTGCATAACAAAAATGAATAAAAAGCCGTATTATTGTTCATTCATTAACCACAGAGTAGAGAGAAAGAGAGAGTACAAATAAAAGAGGATAAAATCATAGATCGTCGAAGCATGAGTGTATTCCGCTATATAGCTCAAACCAAAACCAACATAATCTGTTAGTTGTAATAAGCCCTCGCGTGGCAAAATTTTTTTATTTTTTTTTTTGTGTTATTTTTCATTTGTTTGGTGGTGTTGATGTTTATTTTTTTTCCTTCTAACAATAAACGAAACCCCGTCAGACACCATTATTTTGATAACTGTGTGTATTAGGACTGGTGGGGAGGCGGGGATTTGGGGGGGGGGGGGGAGAAAACATGGTTGCAACATACTACTGACTTAAGACTGAATATGTTTTTATTCAGTGTCCTAACAAAAATGAAATAAATAAGCCGTATTAGTGTTCATTCATTAAACCACCAGAGTAAGAGAGAAAGAAAAGAGGAAAAATAAAAGAGGTATAAAATCATAGATCGTCGAAGCATGAAGGTGTATTCCGGCTATATAGCTTCAAACCAAAAAACCAGACAAAACCTAATCCGTTATTGTAATAAGCCATCGGTGCAAAATACCCCCACCCCCCCCCCGCCCCGGCCCCCACCCCCCCCCACCCCCCCCTACCCCAAGTTTATTCCCTCTCTCTCTTTCCTTCCCCTACCCCCACCTTCTCTATTTTATTCTCACTAGCGCAACGCCGGGTACCGGTAAAGCCTAGTAACGGTAACGCCAAGAACTGGCAACGCTGAGTACAGCAAATTTCAAGCGATTCGGCTAAGAAACGGCAGAGTTATAAATAAGGCCCCGTTTCCCGTTGGGCCGCTGCTCTGAAATGACGGGGCTCTCCTAGTAACGGTAACGCAAAGTACTTGTAACGCTGAGTACAGCAAATTTGAATTGATTCGGTTAAGAAACGGCGGAGTTATAAGGCCCCATTCCCCGTTGGCGCTGCTATGAGAGTGACACACTCTCCCTAGTAACAGTAGCGCCTAGTAAGGTAACGCCAGGTTGTAACTGGTAAACAGCTAGCCTGACAGCAAATTTGAAGCGATTTCGGTTAAGAAACGGCGGAGTTATAATGCCCCCGTTTCCTGTTGGTGCTGCTGTGAGAGTGATGCGCTCTACCTAGTAACAATAACGCCTATTAACGGTAACGCCAAGTACAGGTAACGCAGAGTACAGCAAATTTGAAACGATTCGAATAAGAAAAGGCGGAGTTATAAGGCCCAGTATCCCGTTGGTGCTGCTCTGAGAGTGACCGCGCTCTTGCGAATCTCTTAAATTAGATGCAGGCTTTGCCCCGGCAACAGCCAAGCCTGACAGCAATGTGCAGCGATTCTGTTAGGAAATTGCTGAGTTATTTTGACATGAACAGGTGAAGCGGCGTATATCGAGCGCGTTTATGATCGATTCGCTTTTGCTTGGCGACAAACTGATAGTCACCCTCCCAGGTCATTTCACCTTCCCATTCGCAGGCAATCCTCCAGACATACCAGAGATATATGCGACGAGAGGCCGCGGATATGCTTTTCGCGCATTGCCAAACGCGCAAATGACACTCCGCTCGGTGCCCATTGCATTTAGGGCTATAGCAAATTTGAAGTGATTGCTCGTTCGAAAAAGCGGCGGAGTTATCAGGCCCCGTTTTGTGTTTCACACACACGACACACCACACACACACACAGACACCTGCCTTTTTATTATATGATTTCTCGACCGCACTCTCTTATACTGAAAAAAGATTATTTTGATCAAAGTGTCTTCCTTCTGTGTGCGTGTGTGTGTTTGTGTCGTGTGTGTGATGTGTGTTGTGTGTACAAACCCATATCTCGGGTTCATAGACATGCGCACCGTTACGAATTTCGGTGTGTGTAACAACGTTCGGGTTACCAGGTAAAAACCGAGTTTCTGGTCTCTGAAATCCATTGTAAAGACTTCAGTATTTAGACGTTTTTGAACCGGAAAAATTTTTACCAAATCGGGTTGTTTTTGCATCGGTTTCGGTGTGCATTTTTTATACCACGATGTGTAATTTCGCCAGTCATGGCACACACACACTGCACGAACATGAGAGAGGAAGAAAAACCTGTTCGCGCCAGTATGAGTCTTCTTCTGTACTGTTAACTGGCGTGGTCATGAATGCGTCTTTCCTGAAGCGAGTAGTGTGTTAATTTGTCATTCTAATTTGCTGTAGGAACCCGACATTGGATGTAGGAACCCGACAATTGGATGTAGAACCCGACAATTTGATGTAGAAACCCGACAATTGTGTGTGAACCTCATTGATAGGACCGACTTTGAAGTCATTATAACTCAAAGTACATGGTGTTTCCAAACGGGTCCACATGAAAACACCAATTAGGTAAATTCACGAAATTTATTTATTTACATAGGATACCCGTAACCTGATTTGTCCCCCTGTGTGTGTGTGCGTGTGCGTGCGTGTGCGTGTGTGCGTGCGTGTGTTTGTGTGTATGTGTGTGTGTGGGTGTGTATGTGTGTGTATGTGTGTGTTGTGTGTGTGTGTGCGTGCATGCGTTTGTGTCTGTGTGTGTGGTGTGTGTGTGCGCATGCGTGGGGTGTGCGTGCGTGTGTGTGCGTGTGCGTGTGTGTGGTGGGTGTGTGTGTGTGTGTGTTGTGTTGTGGTGGTTGTTGGTTTTAGTAAAACCACACAACAAATACACACAAAGTGCAAGTAGTAGTGACGTTTAAACAGCTTGTAATTATTGACAGATACAAAGCAGACATGTGTGATATATTCAAACACAACGAAATTTCTTTTTTTTCAAACACCACACAGACAACACAACAATTATACTTTCCCCCTCTTCACCGTCGAGCGGGTTCCCTCTCTGCCAAAATGCAACCATGTTCAACGAACGGTGGCAAACCACCCTGACGATGAGTTTTTTGCAAGAAACACGTCGAGAATCATCATAAAGACAGCCTTTTCAAGGATCGGAACACTCACTTCGCTCTGGTTTCCTAAAAATCAAACCGTCGAATACGGGCGATTCCCCTTTAGCGGAGTTGCCGGAGAGTGAGAAAGCCGTTTTGGACGGGGTGGGTGGGAGGACCACTCAGAGTGGTTGAAGCTTTTTCGTCTTTACTTGTAGTGCAGTAAAAAAACAAAAATAGAGCTATTTACTTTGTTGTGAGCGAAACTCATTTACATAAACTGTATACAATTAAAAAGGGGCTTGCATTGTGGACTTTTTCGTGATTTGGTCTAAGCGACTCAGGCGGCGGCGTCATTAAGACACACGCCTCCCTTCTCTTCACTAAAATAATTTGACTTCCCAGCACCTCCGCTAAGGAGGAATTAATCACCGTTTTGACGGTTTGATTTATGGAAAACCAGAAGCAAAGTGAGTGTTTGCGATCTCTGTAAAGGGTGTTTTCCCCCTTGGTGATCTCGGAGTGTTTCTTTTTCTAAAAAAAACACCTCATCCTCCAGGGTTCCCCTTTAACTTAAAAACAAAAACAAAAATACCAACCCCTGCTTTTTTTTTTTGTTTTTTTTGACGCAACTAAATTCTTCAAATTTGCTAACTTTCTTTTCTATTCTTGTTTTCCCCTAGTCACACACAGAGTCAGCTACGGTTATTCAGCTTTAGTTTTGCACTGAGAGGATTTCCATTCCTAATTGAAGTTAAGCTGGGTTCAACTCGGGCGCGGGATTTAAAAAAAAAAAAAATCATGCTTCATTTTCCCTTTTTTCTTTTTTTTTTTAATTTCTTTTTTCTCTGCGCTGTTGTTACGGAGTGAACTTAGTAAGTATCTAGTTAATTGTATGAGGAAGGAGCAAGGGGATCTTGATGTAGGTTTAATTAAGCCCACTGTCCTACCCCCACCCCCTGACCGCAACTATACATCCCACCCCTCTCCCTCCAAGCGTGCATAGCGAATATTAAAACATAGTGAGGTTCGATACCGTGTCTGTTTCTTGGTGAGATATAGAGGTGGGTTTTTTTTAGTCTCCCGAGCCGAAGGTTCGGGTGATGCTATTGTTTTTGTCTGGTCCGTCCGTTCGTCCGGTCATCCGTCCGGTGTCGTGTCCGTTCGGCGGCGTGCCTCCGTCCGTCCGGCCGGCCGCTCGTCCGTTTTCCTCAAAAACTATTCAGTCTATCATCAATCAAATTTGGTATACTAGTTTGCCAAGATGCAGCTATCCACTGATGTATTTAGTTTTACATTAAGGTCAAGGTCGCGCCAGTTACGGGGTTCAAACCCCTAAACACATAATCGCTAATATCTCGCGAATTTTTGCATGTATTTCAATGCAGTTTTTTTCCCACAACAATTCTCTTGATGAATTGTCTATAACACAGGTGTCATGAATTTGTTTGTGCACGCGTGTGCGCATGATCGCGCACGCGCTCAAATAAGATCACCAAGTCACGCAAATCACGGGTCCGAACCCCAAGCTATATATAAAAAAAACTATTCAGTTACGTGCTGTTTTGATGCGTTTTTTATGTAGTTACGTGCTGTTTTTTGATGCCGCGTTTTTATGTATGTGTACAGCCGACACATTCGATTTCGGAGTAGCTCGGCGATGCTGCTGAGGGGACTTTGCAGCCGCTCGGCGTCGCACTTGTTACTTTATTGTTTGTTTTTTGTTTTTGTGTTTCGGTTCTTTTGGTTTCTCAAAGGCCTGGGACGGTATTCATGTCGAGATAGCATGAGAGCTTTAGCATGATGCTAAACTTAGAAGCTCTTCCAATGTCCTATAGGAATTAATAGGACTTTGGAAGAGCGTCTAAGTTTGCATCATGCTAAGTCTGATGCTAACCCTTAGAAGCTCCTCCAATGTCCTTAGATTTTAATAGGACTTTTTGGATAGCTTCTAAGTTAGCATCATGCTAAGTCTCATGCTATCTCGACATTAATACGTCCCGATCCCAGAAAACCCCCTTACAGAGATCGCAACACTCACTTTGCTCTGGTTTCCTAAGAAATCAACCGTCAAATCGGCGATTCTCCTTTGCGGAGGTGCTGGAAGTCAATTCTTTCACGCCAAAGAGAGGTTCTCTTTCTAATGGCCGCCTGCTTTTTAGACGCAATCGTTTGCACTATCTTTTTCGCCATACAGGCCTTTCATGATTTATTTTTTCTATTTTAGTTCGCATAAAGGCTTTTTTGCTCAATTGTTTTTGCTGCACTACAAAAGAAAACGCTTCAACCACAATGAGTGCCTCCCACCACCCACCAAATGCTACTCTCTCTGATCTCCGCCAAGGAGGAATCGCCATTTTGACAGGTTTACTTTCTAGGAAACCAAGCAAGCTGTCCTTTCTGGTGACTGTCTTTCTCGACGTGTTTTCTTGCAAAAAGCATCCGTCAGGATCCACCTTTAACGTTTTGTGAGCTGCATATTATTTTTTGTAAAAATTAAGTATAATAAACACACACACCCACACACACACACACACAGCACCACACACGTAGCACGGTAAACGATGCACTTGAAGATGCACACAAGGTGATCTCCAAACGCAAAAGAGGATTATGTTAGAATGATTCATTTTGTGCGAACGCGTACACCAGACACACACCACACACCACAATACACACACACACTCACGCGCGCGCACGCAGCGCGCACAGCCGCACGCACGCACCACCACACACACACACACCACACACACAAACACACCACGCACATACCACACACACTCACACATACCCCGCACGCACACCACACCGCACTCACACACCACGCACGCATGCATGCACACACACACACATATATATATTATACCACACACACACACACACACACACACACCACACACCACCACACACACACCACACACGCACGCACGCACTCGCCCGCGCGCACGCCGCACTACACAACACACACCCCACCACACACCACACACACACACACACAAACAAACACACATACACACACACACACACACACACACACACCACACACACACACACACACACACACTTTTGTTTTTAAACTTTTTTTTCTCGAAGAACGAAACAAGCTGTTTGGAACACTTCTTCTGACTTGGCGTTTTCAGACTGCACTTGGTCATCTC
>JAGGCT020004099.1:68808-76308 GCA_017654935.2 Phymorhynchus buccinoides | reverse complement strand
GCGTGAGAGATCGGATTATTTTGGGGGGTTTATTCTTCTTTTTTGTGTGGAGTTGTTGAAAACTGGAAAAAAGCATAGGCACTCAGGGCTTGGGTAGGTTCGGACAAGTCAAGTCAAGTCAAGTCAACTTTATTCCAAAAACAAGCGCGAAATCGCAATAGTTTGTGGCACGCGGTCTATTTTTACCACTCCAATCATGAGTTACCTCCCCTGGATTTTCAATAATTTTAATATGTAAACCAGAATGTTATCTCTGCACCCTTTCGTAACTTTTTATATCTTTTGGAAAACATTTAAAACTATGTATCCTACTTATACTCATCAAAAGAAGCACCGCATACTCGTCGTGTCTGTTGTAGTGTCTGTATTACGTATGTTTATTATTTTGTACGCTTTTAAAATACATCATTTTAAAGAGCGGCCAGAAGTGTAGCCTCGATTTGAAGTGTGACAATTTTGTCAAAATGTGCGACAATTTTGGACCGACCGACAGACAGACAGAACCGACCGACAAAGTGAGTTATAGGTTTGTGGCTTGAGCCACAAACAAAAACCCAGTAGGCTTACACATCAACATACATGGGCTCAAAAAATGTATTTTAACAGTACTCATCACCATATAGACAGGCACATAATACCATCATACACAGATACACCACCATACACACACACACATATGCATGCACACACACAGTTGCTGGAATTTCACATGTTAATTTTTTTTTTTAAACAAAAAACCCCTGCTAATTAACTTATCTCCATTAACAAATGTTGACATATGAAACAAGACAAGAAACAATTAGGACATAAACTCAGACATGGAGATGCCCTTCGTGTACCAAGAGGTGTGAATAATAGTAGACAGAAGATTGTAGCTGGATAGTTTGACAAGGTCTTACATATATTCCTCCTCATCCCCCTCCTACTCATCATCATCGTCGTCATCACGGGTCGTCTTCACGGGCTCCCTTTTTTCTTCTTCTTCATTACACAAAGGGTCAGATTGGAAAGGGTCAATCCTAAATCTACAGGGACACATGGAGAAAGGGACACATAGAGACGGGGACACATTATAGAGACGGGGACACATTATAGAGACGGGGACGCATCGCACTGACCCCCTCTTTTTGACTACCTCCCCTCTCTCTCTCTCTCTGTGTCTCTGTCACTCTCTCTCTCTGTCTCTCTCTCTGTCTCTGTCTCTGTCTCTTCTCTCTCTCTCTCTCTCTCTCTCTCTCTCTCTCTCTCTCTCTCTCTCTCTCTCTCTCTCTCTCTCTCTCTCTCTGTCTCTCTCCCTCTCTCTCTCTCCCTCTCTCTCTCTCTCCTCTCTATGTCTCTCTCCCTCTCTCTCTCCCTCCCTCTCTCTCTCCCTCCCTCTCTCTCTCTTTCTCTCTCTCTCTGTGTCTCTCTCTGTTTGTCTCTGTCTCTCTCTCTCTATCTCTCTATATCTCTCTATCTCACCTCTCTCTCTCCCCCTCTCTCTATCTCCCTCTATCTCTCTCTCCTTCTCTCTCTGTCTCTCTCTCTCTCTCTCTCTCTCTCTCTCTCTCTCTCTCTCTCTCTCTCTCTCTCTCTCTCTCTCTCTCTCTCTCTCTCTCTCTCTCTCTCTCTCTCTCTCTTGTTCTCTGTCTCTGTACCTATTTTTTCCTTTTTTATTCTTCTTCTTTTCTTTTGGTAGAAAGAAGTTGACAGTTCGTACATCCATTAATTCATTAATTCATCCATTCATTCATTCGCCCGTTCATTCGTTCATTCATTCAATCATTCGTTCGTTCGTTCGTTCGTTCATTCATTTATCCCTTCATTCGTTCATTCATTAATTGATTCGTTCGTTCATTTGTTCGTTCATTCATACATTCATTCATTCATTCGTTCGTTCGTTCGTTCATTCATTCATTCATCCATTCGTTCGTTCGTTCATTCATTCATGCATTCATCAATTCATTCATTCATCCATTCATTCATTCATTCATTCATTCATCCATTCATTCATTCATTCATCCATTCATTTCATTCATTCATTCATTCATTCATTTCATTCATTCATTCATTCATTCGTTCGTTCGTTCGTTCATTCATTCATTCATTCATTCATCCATTCATTCGTTCTACTTAACCCGCTCTAGGCTCTTCTGCCTGGCGAAGGCGTTAATTAGATTAGCAAAGTGCGGTCTTTTTTCTCCCTTTGGGGAAGCCTTTACAAACGTCTTTAGGAAAAAGAATATTAGGGTTTCCTAGTGTGTAGCATTCGTTCTGCGCGCGCAAAGCGTTCTGCTGATGATTTTGTCACGGAACCGGGGAGGTTCTACCGCTTATGCCGGAAGAAAAGGGCAGGTGCGTCTCTGGGTGCCATCAGCACCTTCGTTGCTAAGCATCACTGATGTGTATTTTGTTATGCGTGTTCAAATTGTATGAGGTGACAGTCCCGAGATAACCGTAGCTGTTGACGTGACTATAACAGACTAACTAACTACTTATGCTCAATGGCATGGTGAGTGTGTGAACAGGAGCACAAAGTCATACCTCAGCCAGAGCGGCAACGCAGGGGTCATTCACAACAGCTCCTCAGCTCCAACAGCTCCTCATCCCCCCAGTGTCGGACGCAGTACCGTCAAAGCTCCTTTTCCCCCCACGAACAATCAAGGAGTGGAACGACCTGCCAGCACCAGCAGTGGAGGCCAGAACTCCAGAGAGCTTCGCAGCCGGAGTCTGGAAGTTCCTTAACCCTTTCACCGCCAGCCATATTTCAGCCAAAACATTTCCATTAAATTTACCTGGGTAGAGAACAAAATCCATCTGCAGTATTGGGGATTCTTCTGTGACATAATTATATAACATAAGGTCTATCCTTACTTCCCAAAACTAAGACAATAGGGTCTTTGGATAATAGACCCCAATTTGATGCCTTTTAGTGACATGGGTGTTAAATCACTGTGGTGCTAAAATGCGACATTGGCGGTGAAAGGGTTAGAGATAGGCCACCCGCCTGCTGCACCTGCTGCGGCTGGTGACCCCACTCAGGGGTCATCAGTCTAACAACCAAGCAAAAGCCCCCACCCCCCCCCCCTCCTCTCCCCCCTCCCCTGCAGATTCCCATCAAGCTAGGCGTTTTCCTTTTGTCTGTCCTCTCTTCTCTTTCTTTAATCTTTGGCCTCCTGGCCCTTTCTTCCGGCATATGTGGATGAACCTCCCCGGTTCCGTGGCATAACAATCAGTGTGTTGATTGTAGGCCACGTACTGCGAAGAAGAAGAAGAAGAAGAAGAAGAAGAACTAACCAATACCTGCATTTTTTTTTTTAATTGAAGAAAAGCAAACAAACATCTTCATTCGTTTGTGGGCTCAAACACTCGGGATGAACAACAATACAATCCTGAATTTAATTTTTCGGGGCAAAACAAAAAAAGACAGTCATTTCTGAAGAAAAAACCCACAGATACTTTTGGAGACAATAGACTTTTCTTTTGCGAAAGTGTTTTTTACTCCTCAAAAAAGGGACTTTAAATTAAAAAAATGGGTTGCCTCGAACACTTTATTTTCCGAAGTTCTCCGAGACATCTTGACAATAACACAAACCGTTGCAATCTTTGATGAAAGGGAGAAAGGTGGCCGAGTGGTTAAGACGTTCGCCTGCCAAATGTAATGCGTGACTGCAGCGTGAGTGACCCGGGTTCGAATCCCGGCCTCCTCGCCCCTTTCTTTCTAGTTTGACAGGGAAATCCAGTCCTTCGGGTGGGGACTTAAAGCTAGTCTGACCCGTGCGCGTTACGCACGTAAAAAAATCCCACGGCAGTTGAAAGTCGGTAAGAGCAGGGAGAAATCCCGCTGCCTGGTATGGCCAAATTGATAGCTAGGTTTTCCAAGTGTGCCCACACCCCCTCCTCACCCTGTGTCCCCCCCCCCCCCCCAAAAAAAAAATGGGTAGGTGCTGCACTTGCGGCGACGCACTCTCCGGGGGAGAGCAGCCCGAATTTCACAGAGATAAGTCTCTGTGACTAGAATATACCAAATACCAATACCAAACATTAAATCTTTCTGCCTTACCGGGACCATTCTCCTGCCTTTTTTCTTCAAGAAACTCGTTCAAAACACATTTCCTTCAGCCGAAGTCGGACATGCTGGGGTTAACTATTTCTTAGTTAGGCGCATAGCGGCAGCATGACGCATCTGCGCTCATAATTGACAGGAAACTGTCTGAGCGATCGAAGAAGAAGAAGAAGAAGAAAAAGAAGAAAGAAGAAGAAGAAGAAGAAAGAATCGTCTCCATAAATCTTAAAAATCATAATGACAGCTTAATAATATAAATGAAATAAATGTGTTTATGAACAATTGTGTGGGCTGCACACAATTGTGTTGGGTCACCCTATCATTAAACCCGTTGGTGCAATTTCTTTGAATATAATTTGATCGCTCTCAGTTAATTCCATGATAATTATGCACCCAGTCCAGGCAAAACTTGTTTTCCTTTCAGATTAAACAGACTATTAATGATTAAAACAGTCCTATCTTGTCATGTTCGCGCTGCTCTTGCTCTCTCTCTCTCTCTCTCTCTCTCTCTCTCTCTCTCTCTCTCTCTCTCTCTCTCTCTCTCTCTCTCTCTCTCTCTCTCTCTCTCTCTCTCTCTCTCTCTCTCTCTCTCTCTCTCTCTCTCCCTCTGTGTGTGTGTGTGTGTGTGTGTGTGTGTGTGTGTCTCTCAGTCTATCTCTGTGTGTCTCTCTCTAAAATTGGCATACAATTTTAATCCTTGTGTAATAACGTTTTTTTCAGAATTCAGTCTTCTCTCTCTCTCTCTCTCTCTCTCTCTCTCTCTCTCTCTCTCTCTCTCTCTCTCTCTCTCTCTCTCTCTCTCTCTCTCTCTCTCTCTCTCATCTCCTCTCTCTCTCTCTCTTTCTCTCTCTCTCTCTTCTCTCTCTCTCTCTCTCTCTCTCTCTCTCTCTCTCTCTCTCACACCCCTCTCTCTCTCTTTCTCTCTCTCTCTCTCTCTCTCTCTCTCTCTCTCTCTCTCTCTCTCATCTCTCTCTCTCTCTCTCTCTCTCTCTCTCTCTCTCTCTCTCTCTCTCTCTCTCTCTCTCTCTCTCTCTCTCTCAATGAAACTACCCAATAACAAAACAAGAAATAATGAACTGCATTAAAAATCTAAAGTGAGGTAAAAGTGGCGGTCCAGATGGTATAATTAATGAGATGTTAAAAAATGCTAATGAGATGGTCATTGACTTCCTGGAAAAGCTCTTCAATAAAATCTTTCAAAGCGGAACTTTCCCAATTGATTGGTCAAAATCTATACTAGTGCCTTTATGCCTTTACATAAGAAAGGTGATGTTAATGATCCAGATAATTATAGAGGAATTGCCCTAACTAGTGTTCTTAGTAAAAAATTATATTTATATTTTAAATAAACGACTGTCAAAATGGGCTGATAGAGAAGAAATAATTATAGAAGATCAAGCCGGATTTAGAAAAGAGTATAGCACTATAGATCATATCTTCACATTATATGCCCTTGTCCAACGATACCTTTCTAAGAATTCAAAATTGTATATGTGGCTTTTGTTGATTTTAGGAAGGCCTTTGACTCTATTAATAGAAATATTTTGTGGGATATTTAATGGAAATCCGGTGTTGATGGAAAATTGTATACGGCTATAAAAGGAATTTATGATTCTGTGTTGGCTTGCGTGCGTGACAAAAACCTGTATTCTCAATATTTTAACTGCCCGAGAGGCGTAAAACAAGGCTGTATTTTAAGTCCTTTGTTGTTTTCATTTTTTTTAAATTAATGAACTTGGGAGAGCAATATCTAATAATGGTAAACAATAGCTCCCCGAACCTTCGGCTCGGGGACTAACAAAACATTTATATATACGTGCTTAATTAATTATTTACGGCGGACAGCAAAGCATTCATGAATGTATCTTGCTGTTTCAGGTTGAAAAGAATTTGATTTCAGTATGAGACTTGGAGACTAAAAATCTGTTAATGAAGAATGCATCTGTATGTTGACACAATTAATAAGAGCAAACCGCAAGTCGGTATACAGTGTGCATTCATCTAGAAAATGAAGTTCATCCTCCACCATGTTACAAGATTGACAAAGTCTGTCTTCTCTTGGAATATTGCGATGGCGACCCCTTTCAATTTGAAGGTCGTGTTGACTTATTCTTAAAGGGGCACCCTGACGGATGAGATTTTTGTAAGAAACACGTCCAGATCACCAGGAAAACACCCTTTACAGAGATTGCAACACTCACTTTGCTCTGGTTTCCTAGAAGTCAAATCGGCGATTCCTCTTTGGCGGAGGTGCTGGAAGACAAATTATTTCACCCAAAGAGAAGGTGTGTGCCGTCTCTTTTCGAATGGGCGCCTGCGTTTAGACCAAATCGTTTGCACGAAACTTTCGCAATACAAGCCTTTTTTGTTTTTTTTTAAAAAGAATTATACAGATTATCTAAAGGAGTTTCGCTCACAACAAAGGAAACAGCTCCAATTTTTTCTATACTGCACTACAAAAAAAAAACCGCTTCATCCACAATGAGTGACCTTCACCCACCCCATCCAAAATGGCTACTCTCTCCGGCATCTCCGCCAAGGAGGAATCGCCGTTTTGACGGTTTGATTTATAGGAAACCAGAACAAAGCGAGTGTTCCGATCCTTGAAAATGTTCTCTTTCTGGTGATCTCGACGTGTTCCTTGCAAAACCTCATCCGTCAGGGTCCACCTTTAAGCGACATAGAGCTGTTTTATGTTTCACGTTCTTGCATGTTGTTAAATATGGCTGGATTTTGTAAGACCGTGTGACTATTTTATAGAATTGAAGCCTTGAGGCACCACTGCCTTTAGTGGTTTTCCAAAACTGTACATAATATTCTTTCAGTTTAGTTATTAATGAATATCTAAGTCTTTTAATGTTAAAAGTGCCCTGATTTTTGTGTGTCTGTGTGAATGAATGTGTGTCACAGCTCACATTCACAGCATCAGAAAGTTAGACCCAGATTTCACTGCCTAGGCCCTAAGCTTTCCCATTTTCCAGCAGCAGTGAGCCTGCCAAAAATAGACCTCTCCTCTTTTGTTTTTCTTCCGCTGCCTTCAAGGCCTTTCTGACCTTTTAGTTACCTCTCCCTTACTGGCTGGATAGAGATAACAGTCTCTCTCTCTCTCTCTCTCTCTCTCTCTCTCTCTCTCTCTCTCTCTCTCTCTCTCTCTCTCTCTCACCTCTCTCTCTCTCTCTCTCTCTTCCTCTCTCTCTCTCTTTCTCTCCTCTCTCTCTCTCTCTCTCTCTCATCTCTCTCTCACACACCCCTCTCTCTCACCCTCCTCTCTTTCTCTCTCTCTCTCTCTCTCTCTCTCTCTCTCTCTCTCTCTCTCTCTCTCTCTCTCTCTCTCTCTCTCTCTCTCTCAATGAAACTACCCAATAACAAAACAAGAAATAATGAACTGCATTAAAAATCTAAAGTGAGGTAAAAGTGGCGGTCCAGATGGTATAATTAATGAGATGTTAAAAAAT
>JAGGCT020004099.1:51308-63808 GCA_017654935.2 Phymorhynchus buccinoides | reverse complement strand
ATCTAAAAAAAAAAATTAAAAAAAAATTGGGTGGCGCGCCTCTGGCTGCGACGCGCTCTCCAGGTGGGAGCAACCCGAATTTTACAGAGACGCCTCTGTGACTATAAAGTACCTAATACTAATACTAATACATGGTATGAGAGTGGAGTACAAAGAACATGTTACGTTATCGTGGCACATGCACTAATAATTAGAGACAAGTTCTACTGGTGCGGTACTCTTCATTCAAAATGTTATACACAGTAACACTGAAACACTGTCTGTAATATGTAACGAGCAACGACCATTTAAACAACACTGAATTGAGAGTTAGACTAGAAAGAAAATTGTCACGTTCTCGGCACATGCCCTAATAATTAGAGGTGGGGGGGGGGGAAACCGGTTTGAACCGAAAAACCGGTGCTAAACTTTCGCGGTTCGAAAAAACCGGTTCGAGTTGCTGTGAACCGGTTTTTTTTAACTGCAAACTGAAAGTAAGTTTTTTCTTAGAATAACGCATTCTTTTCGAAAAACAACACTGATTCTCAGTGCAGATTGGGTGTTTGTAAACCAAGAGTATAGCTGCTTCTAGTTTGTGGTGGTGTATGGCTTTGACTTTGACTGAGTGTTGAGTTGAGGCGAGTGTGTGTGTGTCATAAGTCATAAGTTTCTTTATTGCGTGTGTGTGTGTGTGTGTGTGCGTGTGTGTGTGTGTGAATATTCTGACAAATAAATATGTGTTTGCATAGGTGAAACTAGTGATGCGAGTACTGGTTTAAAAAAAACGGTTCGGTAAAACCGGTTCGAAGAGGGAAAACCGGTTTAAAAACCGGTTCTGATTTTTGAACCGGTTCTCAACTCTACTAATAATTAGGGACAAGTTCTTCTTCTGGTGCGGTAGTAGTCTTCGATAAAACAGTGGGCTGATCCTGGAGGCGCTGCAACACCAGGTCAGCCCAATGGCGCGACACTTCGCCGTCGATAAACCATCAGATTGATAATCACATACCTCCGAAGCCCCACCCCCCTCCCCCTCCCCACAGAGAAGAGAGGGCGTATCAGATAAAAGTCGGTCCGTCGAAACACCCCCAAAAACCGGTTTTTTGGGGTCCAGGTTGGGGGACCGGTTTTACCCAAAAAAAAACTGTTGGTACCCCAAAATTGAAAAACCCGATTGGTACCAAAAAAACCTCTGTTGGTAACCCAAAAAACCTCTGATGGTAACCAAAAAAACCTCTGTTGGTAACCCAAAAAACCTCTGTTGGTAACCCAAAAAACCTCTGTTGGTAACCCAAAAAACCTCTCTGTTGGTAACCCAAAAAACCTCTCTGTTGGTAACCCAAAAAACCTCTGTTGGTACCCCCAAAAACCTCTGTTGGTAACCCAAAAAACCTCTCTGTTGGTAACCCAAAAAACCTCTGTTGGTAACCCAAAAAACCTCTGTTGGTAACCCAAAAAACCTCTCTGTTGGTAACCCAAAAAACCTCTGTTGGTAACCCAAAAAACCTCTGTTGGTAACCCCAAAAACCTCTGTTGGTACCCAAAAAACCCGAGAGTCACATAAAACTCAGAAAGTTAGGGATAGGGTTAGGGATAGGTTAGGGTTAGGGATAATAAGATGGGAGCAGGAAAAGACAGACAACATAAAAATGTCCTGATTATATTAGTTTTGTTAAGTTTCCTTGTTTTTTGGGGTACCAACAGAGGGTTTTTTGGGTAAAAAGACCCCCCAACGTAAAAAGACCCCCTAAAACGGGTGTTGGGGTGTTTCGACGGACCCGATAAAAGTTGTTTTTGGTGTGTACCCGTGATTTTAGCCCTGACGGGTGAGTTTTTGTGTGCAAGAAACAGGTCGAGATCAGCAAAAAAACAACCTTTACAGACGGAGATCGCAACCCTCACTTTGCTAAGGTTTCTTTTAAATCAAACCGTTAAAATGGCGATTCCTCCTTGGCGGAGGAGATGGAAAATTCGGATGCTATTAGTGAAAGAGAAGGCTTTTCTAATGGCCGCCTGAGTCGCTTAGACCAAATCACGAAATTTCCACAATACAAGCCTTCTTTATTTACAGCTTACCAAAAGGAGTTTCGCTCACAAAAAAGGAAATAGCTCCAATTTTTTTTTTTTTACCGCACTACAAAAAAGCACAAGCTTCAAACACCCCGAGTGGCCTCCACCCACCCCGTCCAAAACGGCTGTTGTTTCCGGCAATTCCGCCAAGGAGGAATCGCCGTTTTGACTTCTAGGAAAGCAGAGCAAAGTGAGTGTTCCGATCCTTGAAAAGGCTGTCTTTCTGATGATCTCGACGCGTTTCTTGCAACAACAACAAACAAACTCATCCTGAAGTACCCGCATCCTCTCTCTCTTAATAAACTCTTCTAGCTCCACGTATCTTTTGACGTTCTTAGTTGTCCGTCGCATCCCAACCGACAAGAGAGGAGAGGGTGGGGGGGGGTAACGTGGTTGTTTTTTTTGAGTCCACATACATTGCTTTAACGGCAGAAAGTCACAGTAACAAAAGCTCTAAAAACTGACAAGCACATGGCAGGGTGGTGCTTGGCTGTGAACGTCTTTGGTGGGAGTGTACAGTGATGTCTTGGGCGACAAGAGGGGGGGGGGGGGGGGGGGGTAACATGTTTTCATTCTTTCGGGGAGTCCACATACATTGCTTTAACGGCAGAAAGTCACAGTAACAAAAGCTCTAAAAACAGACAAGCACATGGCAGGGTGGTGCTTGGCTGTGAACGTCTTTGGTGGGATTGTAAAGTGATGTCTTGGGCGACAAGAGGGGGGGGGGGGGGGGGGCGGGGGGGTAAGGGGTAGGTAACATCTTTTTTTTCATTCTTTCGGGGAGTCCACATACATTGCTTTAACGGCAGAAAGTCACAGTAACAAAAGCTCTAAAAACAGACAAGCACATGGCAGGGGTGGTGCTTGGCTGTGAACGTCTCATGCATTTGGTGTGTCTGTTGGGCGACAAGAGGGGGGGGGGGTAAAGTTTTTGTTAATTCTTTCGGGGAGTCCACATCATACATTGCTTTAACGGCAGAAAGTCACAGTAACAAAAGCTCTAAAAACTGACAAGCACATGGCAGGGTGGTGCTTGGCTGTGAACGTCTTTGGTGGGAGTGTACAGTGATGTCTTGGGCGACACGAGGGGGGTGGGGGGGGTGGGGGGGGTAACGCTTTTTCTTTCTTTCGGGAAGTCCACATACATTGCTTTAACGGCAGAAAGTCACAGTAACAAAAGCTCTAAAAACAGACAAGCACATGGCAGGGTGGTGCTTGGCTGTGAACGTCTTTGGTGGGAGTGTACAGTGATGTCTTGGGCGACACGAGGGTGGTGGGTGGGGTGGGGTGGGGGGGATAACGCTTTTCTTTCTTTCGTTCACAATGATTCCCACCTGTAGTGTAGCTGAAAGGGTGGGAGTCGAAAAACAAAAAACAACCGGACTTCAGTTAGCTGCGGGCTGCGAACTCTTTGCATATATTGCTATTACTCGCTCTTCATAATAATATCTCTGTTCTTCTTCAACAGACGAGGCAGGACGAATTTCCTCCATACACCCACCTCCCCTCTCAGCGCCAGTCGTTCCTCCAGCCTGTTCCCCACCTTCCCCATCGACGTCTTCATCAACGAATGCCCGAACTTTTTCTCCATATTTCGCTGCATTCTGGCAAACTTCCTATCGAAAGATGATGATGGAGGACGTTTCACTGCTTTGGGAGAGGACGAAGAAGAAGAAGAAGAAGCAAGGGGTGACTGTGGGATCGGGGTCTTGCAGAGACTGCAACGCGGACGATCGCTCACGCTTTTCGGTTTCTCAGGAGTGAAGAAGGTGCTCGCAGCAGCCATGTAGTCTTTGATGGGCAGATGACAGTCGAAGATAGAGTTGCAGCGTACCATGGTGGTATCGCGTACCATGTTGCTGCTGCCGTGATTGTTGCTGCTGCTGCTGCTGCTGCTGGTGGTTGTGGTGGTGTGGTGGTGCCATTTGTGCGGCAGTCTGGTGACGGTGATGAAACCCTGGGCCTCACAACGCGTAGGATGGCAGCCGGATCCCGAAGAGACGTTGGGGGTGCATCCTGTTGAGACTTTGGGGGTGAATCTTGTGTACGGGTCATCTCGACGACCGGTTGTCTGTTAGAACAAAGCAAATAACTAGACGTTAAAATAGAGTCTACAGATAGAAACAAAACATCAAACGAACAAACAAACGAACGAAAGAAAGAATGACCACCAAAACAAATGAACAAAATATATTAAAACAAAGTTATCCCTAGTGGTCCTCTCACCTTCGCTCACAAAATGCCTGGAAGAAACACAAGTTTGTTGGACCGACTTAGCCTGGACTTAGCCTGGACCTTCACTTCCAGTTTCAGTTGATGCTTCTAATTCGACACTGATGCTTCTAATTCGCGCGTGACTGTGTACACGCCACAGCTTTTTCTGTTAACTACTTTCGTACTATGAGGAGTTTTCCTTTTTCCGAACGTCTACTCTCCCTCAACTACTTCTCCGCGTGTGACTGTGTACACAGTCTTGAACCTCAACTGTGTCTGTTAACTTCTTTCTATTCGTTCTACACGTCTCCTTTTTGTGAACGTCAACACTCCCTCAACTACTTCTCCGTGTGTGACTGTGTACACGACACAGTCTTGAACCTCAACTTTTTCTGTGAAACTTCTGTCGTTGTACAAGGAGTTCTCCTTTTTTCCGAACGTGTGTATACAACTTCTCCGCGTGTGACTGTGTACTGTGTCTTGAACCTCAACTTTTTTTTGTTAGCTTCTTTAGTTCTACGAGTTCTCCTTTTTTCCAAACGTGTGTATACTAAGTTTACTTCTCCGCGTGTGACTGTGTACACGACACAGACGGTCTTGAACCTCAACTTTTTCTGTGAAACTTCTGTCGTTCTACGAGGAGTTCTCCCTTTCCGAACGTGTGTGTACTTCTCCGTCTCGAGTTGAAGAGTGACTCCTTTCCCCAACTCACTCTCTCTCAACTCTCTCTCTCTCTCTCATCTCTCTCTCTCTCTCTCTCTCTCTCTCTCTCTCTTCTCTCTCTCTCTCTCTCTCTCTCTCTCTCTCTCTTCTCTCTCTCTCTCTCTCCTCTCTCTCTCTCTCAGTGGTTGGCTTCTGATTACCACCTCTTGTTGACACACCTAAAGACGCAGACTCAGCCCGTAACAAAACCTCTACCCTGGCAAGTGACCGTCCCCACTAAAACTAGAAAGGATGACCAGATCAGCCTTAGGGCTTTGTACTCTGTACTTCTATTAACTTTGTGGTCGACTCGGAGTCGGTGTGTCTATGCACCGGGAAATGCTGAAAAATTCCGGGAAATGCCGAATGGTGAATGCAGAATGGTCAAAACATACAGAAAAATGCCGAATGGTGAAGGCGGAATGATCAAAACACCGAATGATAGGGCTGAATTATGAAAACATTCTACATAGAGAAAAACCCAAAATGTATTACAATGGAAAGTGAAATTGCCGAATATAGCAAAGTGATTAACAGGGTCCCGATGACACATTTCCGCAGTTCGGCTATAATCCCGCACACTAGAATATAATTCACGTCATACCACCGCATCATATCGACGTGTTTACAAACAAAACAGCAAACAGCGCGCGCACGCGTACATATAGGGGGGAAGACGGGGTAAAAAGCGCATGGGCGGGTAAGAAGCCCACCCCAATTAATCTCATGAAATAAAGAAAATTTCAGTATAATAAATTTCGCAACTTATAAATATCTCAAAATTTCAAACTTTAATCTTTTCATTTATATGAAAAAAGTACACTATGTCATGTTCCTAAAAGACAAGATTAATAGATCAAAGATTTCATAATCCAGCTAAAAAAGTTAAAGTCATACACATATCCTTAACTTAGGAAATGACTAAATAGTTTGTATGTAAAAGTTGTGTATATAATAAAGATGTACATAATAATACCTTTTTGGTTTTTAAATAATCTTTTAAACGAAGACAATTTCTTATAATAACTGTATATAGGCTTATGCCTTATACACAAAAATCCTCTTTTCTTTTTTAACAATAAAGCTCTTTAGAGCACAACACGGATTTTAAACAAATGCTCAGTAGTGCATAAAGCATGAATTTTAATCTGTAGCCCTGGGTTTTTTTAATCAGACCTCCTCCAAATCTGCCAGACCTAAAAGCAAACAGCTAAACCAAATATTTTATCACAAACAGGAAATTTAAAAAAAAAAAAAAAAAAAAAAGGGGGGGGAATAATAAAAAAAACAAAATCAACTCTAGACTTATGCGCAACTTATCTAAATTTCCCCCCCCCCCAAAAAAAAAAAAAAAACCCCAACAACAACACACGTTTACAAATAAAATAAAACCATCTTATCACTTAAAAAATCCACTTTTTTTCTCGGGATCTTTATAAATTTAAATGCCTCAAATAGTCTTTCGACTCAGAGGGCGTAAAACTCTAATTTTCTCTCTCAAATTTGCCCATGAGACGAATGCTAGACATTAACGCTCGTCTCATGGGCAAAATGAGACTGAAATTTAATTTGCTTCATTTCATGAGATAATTGGGGTGGGCTTCTTACCCGCCCATGCGCTTTTTACCCGTTTTCCCCTACAAACACATAGGCGCTCAACATAAATCAAAGAACTCAAACGAGTAGATGTCAATTATTTTTAAGTAAACCCGGTTTTGTGGGCATCACACACCGTTCACACAGGCTGAGATCGTCACCGGGCACGTAGCGACCTAGGCCCGGGTCGTGTGTTATTTTTTAATTTTCCGGCATATTCCGGCATTCACCTTTCGCCATTTTCCGGTGTGTAGACACACCCCTCTCGGAGTTCGACTAGTGAAAAGACGTGGACTGACACATGAGGTAACCGTGGACAAGCTGTTGTCTATTGTTCGGTAAGAACTGGAGCACCTTGAATGGTAACAATAGCATGTGAGTCTCTCTTACTTTCTTCATCTTCTTCCTCATTCTGGACTGGGCCTCGCGGCGTTTAGTAAAGTCCAACTTGGTACGCGCGACTGACAGGCGGCGAGTGCTCTCAACGCCGAATTGTAAAAACTTGGAAGAATAATTTGGGTTCCATCCCTAAAACTTGAGGTTAAAACTATATATACACTGGTCCACTGGGAGATCTCCGACGTGCCTATTTTCAATACCCTGATTAAATATATATATATATTCTCCCCCCCCCCCCACCTCTCTCTCTCTCTCTGTTAATATAATTAGCTATTTTCGTGTTCACTGTAGTATTAGGCTATGTGTGTATCAAGGACAGATTGTAAGAAAAGAGGCTTTGCCTAATAAACATCTTCATCTTTACAAAATGAAGTTTGAAGTCTTCAGTGTTCATCAACCATGTCTCTGTGTCTCTGTTTCTTTCTGCCTCTCTCTGTCTCTGATTGATTGTCTATATGTCTGCCTCTCCCTCTCTCTCTCCCCCTCTCTCTTCTCTCTCTCCCCGTTTCATGGAAGCAAATCACTTTGTATTTGTACGTATTTGTAAAAAACATTCACTTGATAACAAAACGTGGTAAAGGTTTACCTTTACCCAAAAGTAATTAATCACTTATTTTTTAAAAATACATTTTAGTTTTCCACTACCAAAGCAATGCACTAGGCGTTTTAATAATAATAATAATAATTATTAATATTTTATCAATTAATTATTCGCAGGCGTAGTCTCATCTCTGCGCCGCAAATGAAGTGACGGGGCAATGATAATTAATTATAATTTTACCAACCCCACCGATTTTTCCTTTCCTTCTTGGCTAAGGGTTAGGATTAGAATTAGATTCAAATTTACATATTCATGAAATTAAAAGGATGATACATTATCATAGAGATCCGAGAACATGATGATAAAGTAGATATTATACCCAACTACAGCCTTCGCACTAAAATGCACATGGGTACACAAACGATACTGTTGTCCAAAACGATACTGTTGTCGGAGGACGGGGAAAGACACAAAGATAGAGCGGCTCTGTCGTCACACGCGCTGCTTTGTGGGATCGTCCGCCATATTGAAAAGGAACGAACGATTACAATCACAGCCAATATTCTATTTAAAACAAAACAAAACAAAACAACTTACAAATGATGATACGCGGTGAAAATAGTAGTCCTTTCTTCCTCCTTTAGTCTTGAGAAAAGCACGGTATCAGTAAGTCGACGATGAATGAATAATAGGGCCTGCTCTGCTGAAAGTGACGTCCGAAATGCCTGGCCTTCGTCTCAAACTTCAAGTTGTACCAGCGATGTTCACTGTACGAGTGGCAAGTTAGAACTGTGTACTGTGGGCTAATCACACGACGGACCCCCCCCCACCCCACCCCCACCCACCCACCCACCCAATACCTTCCTCCATCGAAATCCACCCCGCTTAATGAGCGACTTAGGACGGCCTTTTCACTGCCATGTGGCCATCAACCCAAAGGGGCTTAGCTCGCGATGTTCTTAGTCGGGGGTAGAGAGAGATGGGGAGATGAGTCCATCCCCCCCCCCCCCATCTCTCCTCTCTACCTCTCTCTCTCTCTCTCTCTCTCTCTCTCTCTCTTCTTCTCTCTCTCTCTCTCTCTCTCTCTCTCTCTCTCTCTCTCTCTCTCTCTCTCTCTCTCTTCTCTCTCTCTCTCTCTCCCAACTAAGAATACCACGCGCTATAAGCCCCTACTGGTTTGATGGCCACATTAAATCTAAAGTAATGTCTCATATGACTTAGGTCGAGAAGACGTAAAACTTTATTTTCACGATGGCCACATGGCGGCGAAATGGGCGTCCTAAGTTGACCGACACACTCGATCAGCTTGTGACGTTTCACCTCATTTGCATACAGCCTGCTCGGACTGTCTGACTCATCAGTCAGCTGACAGGGCCTTGTTTCGGGTAGGTTCCGATTGGCCCTTTCCCATCTCGCCCTTTGGCTTTAACCCTTTCACCGCCAGCCACATATTTCAGCCAATATTTCCATTAAATGTTCCTGGGTAAAGAACAAAATCCATCTGCAGCAGTATTGGGGATTCTTCTGTGACTTATATATAAAAATAAGGTCTATCCTTACTTCCCAAAACTAAGACAATTAGGGTCTTTGGAATAATAGATCCCAATTTGATGCCTTTTTAGTGACATAGGGTGTTAAAATCACTGTCGTGCTAAAACGCGACGTTTGGCGGTGAAAGGGTTAAATATTTTTTTTATTCAGATCAACAGGGCACATACACATCAACACATTGTCAACATAAATGAGCAGCAACAAGCTGGAAGCTTATAATGTGCTCGCTATCTACATGCATATTACATTATGACGACTGTTGAAAACAACCATAAATAAACAATGGCATAATCAATCAAAATAAGTTAACAAAGAGAGAACATGGAGTTTTACGTCCTCTTGGTCCGAATCAGACACATGTGGACATTTGTAAATACAAATATGGTTGGAACAATACTGGAGGCAATGCCCGGAGGCAGCACGAAACCAGTAAAGTCCCAATATTTTTAATTAATACAGATAGCTGTAGCGGTGACCACGCCTCGGTTAAACCTCATCGGCTATGGCACCGCCACAAGTAGTAGTGATGTAAGTTAACAAAGAACAAGTCAGAAAATAACGTCCATGAGCAATTGGAAACTGGAATAACAAAGTCAGTAATATTTTGACATCAAAGTTATCAAGCTAATTTCGAATATATAAAATTCAATACTAAAATACTTTCAATATTACAAAATCTGATAATCAGTTAAGTTATGTTTAGAAGAAAATCAACAACAACAACAACAACAATAATACACAAACAAACAAGGAATAAGAGAGGAAAATGAATACTAAAAATAGTAATAAATAAGCAAACAGGAGAATGGGGGAGCACATTTTTTAGCATGTTCTCGCCCTTTTAGCCTTTAACCCTTTCACCGCCAATGTCGCATTTTTGCACCACAGTGATTTAACCCTTTCACCGCCAGCCGTTTGTCAGCAAAAAAAAATTCCATTAAACTTACCTGGGTAGAGAAAAGCATCTGTCTGTAATATCGGAGCTTCCTCTGTCATAGTTAAAGTAAGGCCTGTCCTTACCTCCCGAAATGTAGAGAACAGGGTGTTTGGGTAACAGACCCTGATTTGATGAGTTTTAGTGACGTGGGTTGTTAAATCATTGTGGTGCAAAAATGCGACATTGGCGCTGAGAGGGTTAAATGGCCATGTCATTAAAACATTTGAAATCAGGGTCTGTTATTCAATGACGCTGTGTTCCTAAATTTGGGGCAGCCGTGAGGATTGAACCCTATTCTAAATGTGTCACAGAGAAAGCCCACAATATTGCAGACAAAATCTTTTTTTGTATCCAAGCGGCAAGTAACTTTCATGGAAATATTTGGCTCAAAGATGGCTAGGCGGTGAAAGGGTTAAACGATTTCTTCTTCAGTTAGCCTACTTTCGCATAGACATAAAACACAACCGACTGAAGGAGCAACAACAAGCGAAGCTTTATAGCGTGCTCAGTTAGAAAATGTGCACAGCAATATTGGCGGTGACTCCAATGACTGAATTAAACATGGAAAACAAATGTACGAAACAGAACAAAAGAAGAATGAAGATGAAAGATCTGGGTGGATGCAAACTTGAATCGACACAGCTATGCATTATTTTATTTTTTAATGATCATTAGGAAAATATGCAATACACAAACATGAACATAAATAATATTACACACACCACAGAGAGAGAGAGAGAGAGAGAGAGAGAGAGAGAGAGAGAGAGAGAGAGAGAGAGAGAGAGAGAGAGAGAGAGAGAGAGAGAGAGAGAGAGAGAGATGAGGGATGAGAGAGAGAGAGAGAGAGACCCAAATTTTGCCATTCACAAGGCCCAACCCTGTGCCGTTGATACACATGCATAAGTATACACATCGCACAAGCATAAATATATTGCACATATTTTTTTTATTATATTTATATTACAGTCTAAATGATCTTATTCTTTGATCTATGCCGCACGCTTCCTCGCGTGATCTTCCCATATGTACTTCCCAGGCCGAGAGGACGTAAAACACAATATTTTGTTCGTTCGGTTCGTTCCTCGCGTGATTTCCTGTGCCGAGGAGTGCGCCATTTCGCCCTTTATTTCAAGAGTTCCATTTCGACCTTTTATCACTCAAATAATAATAATAATAATAATACTGGTTATTTATAGAGCGCTTAACTCCCTTTGCAGGGTGCTCAAAGCGCTGAACAAAAGGCCTAAACACTAACATACAGATAAACACCAAACCAAGAATAATCAACATGAAGACAAGTGTCAATGAATATAAACATTAAAAATAAGTGAGACTGTTAATACAAAATACATGTATTAATCTCTCTCGCCCTTCCTCCCCATCCTCCCCCCCCCACACACACACGCACGCACGCCGCACACACGCACACACACACACATACTGCAGGGGTAATATCATCAAGGACTACGTGGATTAGAGGTGAGAGTATGAGGTTTCAAAAAGATGAGTTTTCAGAGAAGTTTTGAAAGACTGGACAGAGGAAGAGTGGCGAACACTGTGTGGTAAGCTATTCCAGACCGAGGGAGCAGAGTACGAGAAAGAAGATTCACCGAAGGATTTAGTTTTAATACGGGGAGTGGAGAGCAGGCATGAGTCGGAGGAAGATCTGAGATGTCGGGTGGGAGTGTAGGTTTGTACAATGTCAGTGAGATACTGAGGGGCAGTTCCATTAATAGAGTTGAAGGTGAGGCATGCGACCTTGTACTGAATTCGACACTCAAAGTCTCTCTATGGCTTGTACCCACGTGTCGTCATATCCGACCACAAGGAGCGCCATATTATGGGAGACCGCCATCTTAGTCAGTAACTTTGTTTGAAAAATGCCAGATCGATGCTGCGTATTTGGCTGTTCCAATTCGAAACTTATCTAAACTGTATTTATAACATCTGGATGTTTTCTTTACACATTTAGATAACATTTTCACTTTGTTTACACACAAATAAGGACTAAGATGGCGACACTTCCGTTGGAAGGGTCGATATGCGCACGCAGGTGGGGGGGAGCCATAGTCTATGCTCAAATAAATAACCTCTTGTCCTTGGGTGTATGGTCGGGGATAGAGAGAAGCAGGTAGACACTGTGTGTGTGTGTGTGTGTGTGTGTGTGTGTGTGTGCGTGTGCGTGTGTGTGCGTGCGTGCACGTGTGTGTGTGTGTATGTGTGTGTGGTAGTGTGTGTGTAGGTGTTGTGTGTGTGTGTGTGTGTGTGTGTGTGTGTGTAGGTGTGTGGGTGTGTGTGTGTGTGTGGTGTGTGTGTTGTGTGTGTGTGTGTGTGTGTGTGTGTGTGTGTGTGTGTGTGTGTAGTGTGTGTAGTGTGTGTGTGGTGTGTGTGTGTGTGTGTGTGTGTGTAGGTGTGTGTGTGTGTGGTGTGTGTGTGTGTGGGTGGTCTGTGTGTGTGTGTGTGTGTGTGTGTGTAGGTGTGTGTGTGTGTGTGTGTGTGTGTGTGAGTGTG
>JAGGCT020004099.1:36308-43808 GCA_017654935.2 Phymorhynchus buccinoides | reverse complement strand
ATCAACAGACAACAAAAACAGCATTCAAGAGTGACACCAACCAGCAACAGCGCATATACAAAGCAACTCTCTCTCTACCTCTCTCTAACACACACACACACACACACACACACACACACACACACACGGACACGCACGCACACACGCACACGCGCACACACTGCACGCACACGCACGCACGCACACCACACACACACACACACACACACACACATCACAAGACACACACACACACACACACACACACATAAACACAGCATATGTTATCGACGCCAACTCGATTATGCCATTGTTTATTTATGGTTGTTTTCAACAGTCGTCATAATGTAATATACATGTAGATAGCGAGCACAACTATAAGCTTCAAGCTTGTTGCTGCTTGTTGTTGTCGCGTGATTAGCCCACAGTACACAGTTCTAACTTGCCACTCGTACAGTGAACATCGCTTGGTACAACTTGAAGTTTGAGACGAAGGCCAGCCATTTTGGACGTCACTTTCAGCAGAGCAGGCCCTATTATTCATTCATCGTCGCAATGGGAAGTAAAATTAACGTAAGGTATCGATCTTTAACTGACCCTTTCTTATTTGACCACGTCTTATTCATACTGACCCTTTCTTACACCCGTCATCTTCATCTTGACCCGTCTTGACCTATCTTCTTATGATCCATACAATGTATCGATCTTTATCTGACCCTTTCTTACGTCTTCCTCTTGACCTATCTTCTTATGGTCCATACAATGTATCGATCTTTAACTGACCCTTTCTTATTTGACCACGTCTTATTCATACTGACCCTTTCTTACGTCTTCCTCTTGACCTATCTTCTTATGGTCCATACAATGTATCGATCTTTAACTGACCCTTTCTTATTTGACCACGTCTTATTCATACTGACCCTTTCTTACGTCTTCATCTTGACCTATCTTCTTATGGTCCATACAATGTATCGATCTTTAACTGACCCTTTCTTACGTCTTCCTCTTGACCTATCTTCTTATGGTCCATACAATGTATCGATCTTTAACTGACCCTTTCGCACTGACCCCTTCTTACGCCCGTGATCTTCTTCTTGACCCGTCTTGACCTCGAATTATGAAAATTAATGAGTATCCTTATGTTCCTTCAATTGCTAACCAAATGATGTGGATACTTCCCCCTACTATACTACTCATACATACGACATACATACCATACATATACATACATACATACATACTCTACATACATACATACATACATACATGCATGCATACATACATACATACATGGTGTATTTACTGTATATTATGCATGTCTTATTATTTCCATGTTTATATGTGTTTTATGTGCATGCCAGACAAATAATTTCTTTATGTTTTGAAAGACAATACATTGATTGATTGATTGATTGATTGAAATACAGACAGACAGACAAACATCAGAGAAACACGCAGCCCTCGTTCTCCATCGCAATGTAGTCCCGTTCTTATAGAACAAAAATGAGTGTTTAAACTTTATAAGCTTTTAGGTTAATACGAATTAGTACGTTGACACAAGCTGTCACTGTGACGAGTGCACATGTGCAGTATGCGTATGTGTGTGGATGTGTGGTGGAGGCGGGAGTGTATCTTGGCTGATCTTCATAGTGTATAATAAGGGGCCTTCTCTCGTTCAACTCAGCAGGTGATGACTGTGTGATTGTGTTATCTACCACCTTGGCATTTTTTGTTTTGTTTTTGTTATAAAGTAATAATCGCTAGTAGTGTTGTTTGAGTTGTTGTTCTTATTCTTCTTAACGACGTTAGATTGTTGCGGTCAACGGATCTCCTGTAGGTCCGAATCATTTGAAGGGATGAATGTCCAAAAATGCGTACCTGCCTAGGCTACATACTCAAGGGACTTGCCTTGAAGTATCGTTCTTCTTCTTCTTCTTCTTCTTCTTCTTCTTCTTCTTCTTCTTCTTCTTCTTCTTCTTCTTCTTCTTCTTTTCTTCTTCTTTCTTGCTTCTTCCTCTTCTTCTACTTCTTCCTCTTCTGCGTTTCCCAGGCCATAAGGCAATAATGGGTAAGGTACGTAAAACTATGTGTCCGGTTTTCAGTTTTCACGGGTCTCCCCGCTGCGTACAGCCGACACATTCCGATTTCGGAGGAGCTCAAAGACTGGAAGATGGGTTTTTTTGGTATAAAATAAAAGGCAGGAGAATGGGCAAATAATTCAGAAAGATAGTAGATGATAGAAAGGAAAAGGGAACGTGAAATAGAGTGATAGATTAGAGGAAGTTACAGGCACATAATTTCCAGAAGGTGGGTGAACTATTTTTAAGAGAAAATAAGGTATCCTCACGGGGAGAGACTCTTGGAGCGGGCGGAGTCGTCCAGCTCCCCGTATGGAGGCACGAGGCATACAGCCATGGCCACGGAAGTATCGTTCAACTGGGTCATTTCACTCACAAAGCTGTTTGAGGAAAATAGGTTATTTTAACATGTAATTATTTGATGTCATCAATAAATAAGGATAAGGATGTAGCGATTTTTTTTATTTAAAAAAAAAAATGTAATCACTAGTTTTTGTTTGTGGCTCAAGCCACAAAAACCTATAACTCACTTTGTCGTACGGTCCGGTCTGTTTTTGTCTGTCGTCTGTCCCTGTGGGTCGGTCCCCAAAATTGGCCGCACATTTTTTTGACAAAATTGTCCGCCCTTCAATCACGACGACGAAAATTGTGTTTTTACGGTCCTCTTGGTCTGGAATCAGACACATATGGGACATTTGTAAACTACAAATATGTTGGGAACAATGCTGGAGGCAATGCCCCGGAGGCAGTACGAAACCAGTAAAGTCCCCGATTTTTTTAAATTAATACATAAATAGGTGTGCGGTAACCACGCCTCGGTCAACCTCATCGGCTATGGGCACCGCTACAAGTATTTAATATTGTCGCACTTCAAATCGAGGCTACACTCCAAATTGAGGCCGCTCTTTAAAATGATGTATTTTAAATCGTACAAAATAATAAACATACGTAATGCAGACACTACAACAGACACGACGAGTATGTGGTGCTTCTTTTGATGAGTATAAGTATGATACATAGTTTTAAATGTTTTCCAAAAGATATAAAAAGTTACGAAATGGTGCAGAGATAACATTCTGGTTTACAGATTAAAATTATTGAAAAGCCAATGGAAGGTGACTCATGATTGGAGTGGTAAAAATAGACCGCGTGCCACAAACTATTGCGATTCGCGCTTGTTAGATATTGTGTTGGAATGTTCAGAAAATGTTATCGGTAGAGGTTTAGGGTTGTGACGTTTCAGAAGGAAAAACAATATATCACCGTTGCGATCTGTGTCGTTGATAATAAGAGATGTTTATTGCCCAAGTGTTTCCGTTTCCGGTGTGACTTTGAGAAAATACCATCATCATAACCAAGTGTCGCAGTTTTTTTGGGGGTTTTACTTTCATAAATATTATCGTTGTTAAGAGCTGCTGTTATGTCGAGACTTTAACCCTTTTCACCGCCAGCCAGCTTTGAGCCAAAGATTTCCATTAAACTTACTTGGCTACAAGAAAAGATTTTGTCTGCAATGTTGTTGGATTTCTCTGTGACGCATTTAGGATAGGGTCAATCCTTACTGCCCAAGTTAGAAATGACAAAATCATTGAAAAACAAACCCTGATTTCAAGAGTTTTAATGGCATGGGTATTAAATCATTGTGGTGTAAAAATGCGACATTGGCGGTGAAAGGGTTAAAAATAGTATCACTGGAGTTTTGTTTTAAACAAAGTTTATTGACATAATATATTGCAGTGTACACAAATTGTTTCACGAGCACAACAATCCAAAACGTTTCGGTTGCAAACATAAGGCTGCATCATGAATGTACTTGAATAGCTATGAGAAAATCAATACAATTGGAATAAGAAAAATAAATAAACTTAAGCAAAGAAACATCATGTACCCATTTATAACTTTACAAAACCCACCAGAACTATAAAAAAAAATTAAAAAACAAGAAAAAGGAAAGAATTTTTTTTAAAAATACCCAGGGTTTTAAGAGTTTGTGTTGTTGATTTTGAAAACTAGCATCACCCGTGTGCTAACTATAGCCATTATAGTGCGACTTTCAGAAACAGTATCGACATTCAGTGTTTTAGAGACTATCAGGCTGTGATTTTCAGATATAAAATACTGGGTGGCCAGATATTTTCGCTGGTGTTTTCGGTTTCAGCAAGGTAAGAACCTTCGGTGTAATTAGCCTGCTTTCATTATGCATGCTGTGTCATAGTAACACTATCTCTGTATTGTTAAAAACAAATTCGGGACTTTACTGGTGTTGAACTGACTCCGGGCATTGCCTCCAGTATCGTTCCCACCAGCTTTAAAATGGGTTTGATTTTCATTTTGGGGGGAAGTCATCTGGTTGACTTTTTGACTTTTGAGTTTGACACAGCAAACACGCATACACACACCACACACACACCCCAACCCACACACACACACACGACACACACACACACCACCCACACATACACACACACACACACACACACACACACACACACACACACACGTTCAACGCGACACACACGACACACACAAGCACACACACACGAGTCACACACACACCCACACACACACACCAAACACACACAAGCGCGCGAGCGCGCACATACACACACAAACACGACACACACACATACACGACACACACACACTACACACACACACACACACACACACACACACAACTGACAAACACACACACGACACCCAACCACACACACACACACACACACACACACACACACAGGGGGTGGTGTGGGGTCTTCATTTTCGGTCTCTTTTTAGACCGGAGGACGTTAAACATTATTTACTACTACGCATTGCTGTGGACGATTAATTGCTTGATGACCATGCACGCATGCGTGAAGATACTATGAGACGAGTAGACCCTATGTATGTTTGTATGTGTGAAGAGGGTAATTACTCGTAAGGGTTTTCTGTGCATCTCAAAAGGGGAACGTTTCGATTGGGGGTCTAGGCCACTTCCCAGCTGGACATTTGCCCCCGGACACTTCCCCCCTGCCATTTGCCCCCGGCCGCATTTCTCTTCTCCCCCCGGCCATTTTCAGCCTGCCACCCGACCCCCACCTCCGACAACTTTCCACCCTGCATCCCCCCCCCCCCCTGCCATTCATCCCACCCCCCCGCCCCCCTGCCAGTTGCCACCTGCCATTTGACCCGCCGGCCATTGCCCCACGGACAACGTCCCTCCCAGCCACACCCCTCCCCCCCCTAACCCCGGTCATTTGCGCCCCCCAAACCATTTGCCCCCCGGTCATTTGCCCCCCAGTCCATTTGCCCCCCCGGTCACTTGCCCCCTGGTACTTTTACCCCCCGGACACTTTCCCCTCCCCATTACGGCGGACATCCCCCCCATCCCCCCGTGGACATCTTCCCGCCCCCTCTGTGTGTGGGTGTGTTTGTGGTGGTGTGTGTGTGTGTGCGTGTGCGTGCGTTGCGTGTAGGTGTGTGTGTGCGTGCGTGTTGCGTTCACGCCGCGTGCGTGTGTTTGTATGTTTGTTTGTGTGTGTGTGTGTTTGTGTGTGTGGTGTGTGTTGTGTGTTTTTGTTGTGTGTGTGTTGTGTGTGTGTCAAAATCAAAGTCAAAGTCAAAATTGTATTTAAAGATGGAAGCATCGTGTGCGTGTGTGTGTGTGTGTGTGTGTGTTTGGGGTGTGTGTGGGTGTGTGGTGTGTGTAGTGGTGTGTGTATGTGTGTGTGTGTGTGTGTGTGTGTGTGTGTGTGTTGGGTGTGTGTGTGTGTGGTCTATGTTCATGTTTCTGTCTACCTTCCCCTGTCTGTCTGTCTGTCTGTCCTGTCTGTCTCTCTCTCTCTCTCTCATCTCCCAACTCTTCTCGTCTCTCCCGTCTCTCTCTCTCGTCTCTCTCCTCTCTCACTCTCTCTCTTACTTCCTGCCTCCTAGTGTGTACATGCGCATGCGTGTGTCCACACACATGCATGCATGCACCACACACAACACACACACACACACACACACACAACACACACACGACACAATACAACAGACACGCGCGCGCACACACACACACACACACACACAACACACACCACCCACACCACGCACACACCAACACACACACAGACACACACACACGCACACAACACCCAACACACAACACACACACACAGGGAGGGGGGGTGTCCATTCCAGGTGGGGGGGGGGGTCCGGCCGTGAATTGGGGTCATGTGTCCTTGGAGGCTTATCGTACTCAGGGGGCTAAAGTGGACAGGGGCCCGGGGGGGCAAATGTCCGGGGGGGGGGCAAATGTCCGGGGGGAAATGTCAGGGGGAAATGTCAGGGTTCAAATGGCCGGAGGTGAAGTGTCCGCCGTTAAGTGGGAGGCAAGTGTCTCGGGGGGCAAATGATGGAACAGTGGGGCCAAATGTCTGGGTGGCAAAATGTTCTGGAGGGGGCAATGTGGTCGGGGTGGGGGTGGGGGTGGAAATGGCAGGGGGGAGTGTCCAGGGGGCAAATGGCGAGGGGAAGTGGCCTGGATACCCCCGATTCGCCCTTTTCTCATTTCTCCCTTTGGGTTAATGGAGAACAAAAATGGGAGTGTCAATTCGCTCTTTCATTTCTTTTGCAAAACAACCGTCCCTTTCTCTCTCCTCCCATCTCTTTCTCTCTCCTAAAGAGAGGGCGAGAGAAGAAAAGAGCAGGGCGAGAGAAGAAACGAAGAGGGATGAGAGAAGAAGAAGAGGGAGAGAGGAGAAAAGAGAAGGGGAGAGAGAAGCAAAGGAGAGGGAGAAGAAACGAAAAGAGAGGATCGAGAGAAGAAAAGAGCGGAGAGAGAGCAAGCGAGGGGGAGAGAGAAGAAATAGAGAGCGAGAGAGAAGAGAGTATGGCGAGAGAAGAAAGAGCGGGTGAGATATCCGGCAAGAGAGGGGAGAGCTAAGAAAAGCGAGTAGGGAGAGGAAGTAAAGAGAGGCGAGAGAAGAAAAGAGACGGGCAGAGAGAAGAGAAGAGAGGGAGTAGAGAAGAAAAGAGGAGGGAGAGAAGAAGAAAAGAGAGATGGAGAAGAGGAAGAAAAGGAGGGAGAGAGAAGAAAAGAGGGGATAGAGAAGAAAAGAGAGGAGAAGAGACGAAAAAAGAGAGGGAGAGAGAAGAAAAGAGAGGGAGAGGTAAGAAAGAGAAGGGAGAGATGAGAAGCAGGAGAGGAGAAGAGAGAAGGAAAACAAGAGAGGTAGAGAGAAGCAAAGAGAGGGAGAGAAGAGACGTGAAAAGAGAGGGACGAGAAGAAAAAGGAGGTGATGAGATAAGAAAGGAGAGGAGAGAGAATGAAAGGAGAGGATAGAGAAGAAAAGAGAGAGGAGAGAGAGAAGCAAAGAGAGCGGAGTTATAGAAGAAAAACGAGAGGATAGAGAAGAAAAGATAGGGAGATATAGAATAAAGGATATTTAGAGAGAGAAGCAAGATATGGAAGAGAGAC
>JAGGCT020004099.1:32500-35808 GCA_017654935.2 Phymorhynchus buccinoides | reverse complement strand
TTTGTTTATCCTAAGAATAGTTCACCCACCTTCGGGAAAGATATGTGCTTGTAACTTCTTCTTTTCTTTCACTCTCTTTGACTCTGCCTTTTCACTTTGCTTTCTATCATCTACTATCTTTCGGACTTATTGGCCCATTCTCCTGCCTTTGTTTCTCTCTAAAAACAACATCTTCCAGTCTTTGAGCTCCTCCTCCGAAATCGGAATGTGTCGGCTGTACGCAAGCGGGGAGACCCGTGGAAAACTGAAAACCGGACACATAGTTTTACGTACCTTACCCATTATGGCCTTATGGCCTAGGAACGCAGAAGAAGAAGAAGAAGAAGAAGAAGAAGAAGAAGAAGAAGAAGAAGAAAAGGAAGAAGAAGAAGAAGAAGAAGAAGAAGAAGAAGAAGAAGAAGAAGAAGAAGAAGAAAGAAAGAAGAAGAAGAAGAAGAAGAAGAAGAAGAAGAAGAAAGAAGAAGAAGAAGAAGGAGAAGAAGAAGAAGAAGAAGAAGAAGAAGAAGAAGAAGAAGAAGAAGAAGAAGAGAAGAAGAAGAAGAAGAAGAAGAAGAAGAAAGAGAAGAAGAAGAAGAAGAAGAAGAAGAAGAAGAAGAAGAAGAAGAAGAAGAAGAAGAAGAAGAAGAAGAAGAAGAAGAAGAAGAAAAAGAACGATACTTCAAGGCAAGCCCCTTGGTTGTAGCCTAGGCAGGTACGCATTTTTGGACATTCATCCCTTCAAATGATTCGGACCTACAGGAGATTCGTTGACCGCAACAATCGAACGTTAAGAAGAATAAGAACAACAACTCAAACAACACTACTAGCGATTATTACTTTATAACAAAAACAAAACAAAAAATGCCAAGGTGGTAGATAACACAATCACACAGTCATCACCTGCTGAGTTGAACGAGCGAAGGCCTCTTATTATACACTATGATGATCAGCCAAGATACACTCCCGCCTCCACCACACATCCACACACATACGCATACTGCACATGTGCACTGGTCATAGTGACAGCTTGTGTCAACGTACTAATTCGTATTAACCTAAAAGCTTATAAAGTTTAAACACTCATTTTTGTTCTATAAGAACGGGACTACATTGCGATGGAGAACGAGGGCTGCGTGTTTCTCTGATGTTTGTCTGTCTGTCTGTATGTCAATCAATCAATCAATCAATCAATCAATCAATCAATCAATAAATCAATCAATCAATCAATCAATCAATGTATTGTCTTTCAAAACATAAAGAAATTATTTGTCTGGCATGCACATAAACACATATAAACATGGAAATAATAAGACATGCATAATATACAGTAAATACACCATGTATTTATGTATGTATGCATGCATGTATGTATGTATGTAATGCATGTATGTATGTATGTATGTATGTATGTATGTATGTATGTATGCATGAGTAGTATAGTAGGGGAAGTATCCACATCATTTGGTTAGCAATTGAAGGAACATAAGGATACTCATTAATTTTCATAATTCGAGGTCAAGACGGGTCAAGATCAAGGCGTAAGAAGGGGTCAGTGCGAAAGGGTCAGTTAAAGATCGATACATTGTATGGACCATAAGAAGATAGGTCAAGATGAAGACGTAAGAAAGGGTCAGTTAAAGATCGATACATTGTATGGACCATAAGTAGATAGGTCAAGATGTAGACGTAAGAAAGGGTCAGTACGAATAAGACGTGGTCAAATAAGAAAGGGTCAGTTAAAGATCGATACCTTACGTTAATTTTACTTCCCATTGCGAAAAGAGAATAAGCCATTCTGTATGCATACTGAAACGACAGACCTTTTATAAAACCGACACTATATGTGAGTTAATGACCAAATAATGAGGGATAAGCGTTCTACTGGTAATGACGGGTTTGACATTTCGAATGCTAGACTATACGCGACAGAAAAAGATAGGCATTGTTTATCCGTGTGTGTGTGTGTGTGTGTATGATATGATGAATAAACTGGTTTGAATGGATCGGACAGTAACAGGTATAATATATATGCTGTTTTTTGTGTGTGCGTGATCGTTTTTGTTTGTTTTTGTTTTTGTTTTTTTAGTGAGTGTATATATTGGTAGTGAAACGTAGCGACATACAAGTATAATTGGTATTCATCGCTGGCTGACTTTGACACATCAAGGGCTCTGTGTCAAAGGTCTGTCGTTTCAGTATGCATACAGAATGGCTTATTCTCTTTTCGCAATGGGAAGTAAAATTAACGTAAGGTATCGATCTTTAACTGACCCTTTCTTACTTGACCACGTCTTATTCATACTGACCCTTTCTTACGTCTTCCTCTTGACCTATCTTCTTATGGTCCATACAATGTATCGATCTTTAACTGACCCTTTCTTACGTCTTCATCTTGACCTATCTTCTTATGGTCCATACAATGTATCGATCTTTAACTGACCCTTTCTTACTTCTTCCTCTTGACCTATCTTCTTATGGTCCATACAATGTATCGATCTTTAACTGACCCTTTCTTACGTCTTCATCTTGACCTATCTTCTTATGGTCCATACAATGTATCGATCTTTAACTGACCCTTTCTTACGTCTTCATCTTGACCTATCTTCTTATGGTCCATACAATGTATCGATCTTTAACTGACCCTTTCGCACTGACCCCTTCTTACGCCTTGATCTTGACCCGTCTTGACCTCGAATTATGAATATTAATGAGTATCCTTATGTTCCTTCAATTGCTAACCAAATGATGTGGATACTTCCCCTACTATACTACTTGTATGTATGTGTGTGTGCGTCTGTGTGTGACCAAAGATGTCCCCCTTCATAGCGCCTAAACCACGGAACCGATCTGAACGAAACTTGGCACAATGATTCCTTAGACCTTGCAGATGCTGTCCACCATGTCAGATTCACAGAACGACAAGCCATATAAACGTAATCCCAGTTAGAAAAGTTTGATTATTTAAAAAAAACCACTGATTATTTTAAAGATATTGGGTGGATTTAAATCAAAAGAGGTATGCTGAAAAGGGGTTACTTAATACTATTTTGTTGCAAACTATTTTATTTCTAAGCAATTACAGGCAATTATTAAACACAAAGCTAGGCTTACTCAATGACTGTAGAGTCCAAAATTAACTCCCCTGAATGTTATCAGTTGACCTTTTTTCATAGCATTCAGGGGAGATCATTTGAATTCACAACATGTGGCATGCAATTTATTTTCCAATTTTTAGTGTGTGTGTGTGTGTGTGTGTGTGTGTGTGTGTGTGTGTGTGTGTGTGTGTGTGTGTGTGTGTGTGTGTGTGTGTGTGTGTGTGTGTGTGTGTG
>JAGGCT020004099.1:15000-25000 GCA_017654935.2 Phymorhynchus buccinoides | reverse complement strand
TTATGCCATTGTTTATTTATGGTTGTTTTCAACAGTCGTCATAATGTAATATACATGTAGATAGCGAGCACATATAAGCTTCCAGCTTGTTGCTGCTCAATTTATGTTGACAATGTATTGATGTAAAGCGTTATGTGCCCTGTTGATCTGAATGAAAAAAATATTTGCAGAACCCGTTCAGCTGGGCGACGAGAACGCCAAAGTCGCTGATGTTGATGTTTAGCAGCTGCCTTCGAACAGTGAGGCTGTTCTTTAACACCTATGTCACTAAAAGGCGTCTTTCAAATTGGAGCGTCTATTATCCAAAGACACCTTATTGCCACTTCTCGCTTACCATCTTTGCAACAGGTTCCCTATCCAACTCGCTCAAGTAAGGATAGACCTTATGGTTTATATATAAGTCACAGACAGAATCCCACAATACTTGCAGATGGATCTTTGTGCTGTTACCCACGATACAAGGTTTAATGGAAAGTTTCCGCTTTTTCTATTTGGCAGTAATAGAAATATGCAATGTTTCCACTAACACAACATGGCAGGTGAAAAGGATTTAAGCCAAAGGGCGAGATGGTGAAAGGGCCAATCGAGAAACCTACCCGAAACAAGGCCCTGTCAGCTGAATGACCCTGAGTCAGACAGTCCGAGCAGGCTTGTATGCAAATGAGGTGAAACGTCACAAGCTGATCGAGTGTGTCGGTCAACTTAGGACGCCCATTTCGCCGCCATGTGGCCATCGTGAAAATAAAGTTTTACGTCTTCTCGACCTAAGTCATATGAGACATTACTTTAGATTTAATGTGGCCATCAAACCAGTAGGGGCTTATAGCGCGTGGTATTCTTAGTTGGGAGAGAGAGGAGAGAGAGAGAGAGAGAGAGAGAGGAGAGAGAGAGAGAGAGAGAGCAGAGAGAGAGAGAGAGAGATAGAGAGAGAGAGAGAGAGAGAGAGATTGAGAAGAGGAGAGAGAGAGAGAGAGAGAGAGGAGAGAGAGAGAGAGGGGGGGGGGGGATGGACTCATCTCCCCATCTCTCTCTACCCCCGACTAAGAACATCGCGAGCTAAGCCCCTTTGGGTTGATGGCCACATGGCAGTGAAAAGGCCGTCCTAAGTCGCTCATTAAGCGGGGTGGATTTCGATGGAGGAAGGTATTGGTGGGTGGGTGGGTGGGGGTGGGGTGGGGGGGGTCTCCGTCGTGTGATTAGCCCCACAGTACACAGTTCTAACTTGCCACTCGTACAGTGAACATCGCTGGTACAACTTGAAGTTTGAGACGAAGGCCAGGCATTTCGGACGTCACTTTCAGCAGAGCAGGCCCTATTATTCATTCATCGTCGACTTTACTGATACCGTGCTTTTCTCAAGACTAAAGGAGGAAGAAAGGACTACTATCATTTCACCGCGTATCATCATTTGTAAGTTGTTTTGTTTTGTTTTGTTTTAAATAGAATATTGGCTGTGATTGTAATCGTTCGTTCCTTTTCAATATGGCGGACGATCCCACAAAGCAGCGCGTGTGACGACAGAGCCGCTCTATCTTTGTGTCTTTCCCCGTCCTCCGACAACAGTATCGTTTTGGACAACAGTATCGTTTGTGTACCCATGTGCATTTTAGTGCGAAGGCTGTAGTTGGGTATAATATCTACTTTATCATCATGTTCTCGGATCTCTATGATAATGTATCATCCTTTTAATTTCATGAATATGTAAATTTGAATCTAATTCTAATCCTAACCCTTAGCCAAGAAGGAAAGGAAAAATCGGTGGGGTTGGTAAAATTATAATTAATTATCATTGCCCCGTCACTTCATTTGCGGCGCAGAGATGAGACTACGCCTGCGAATAATTAATTTGATGGCGCAGAGAGTAGAAAATATTAATAATTATTATTATTATTATTATTAAACCCCTATGCATTGCTTTGGTAGTGGAAAACTAAAATGTATTTTTAAAAAATAAGTGATTAATTACTTTTGGGTAAAGGTAAACCTTTACCACGTTTTTGTTATCAAGTGAATGTTTTTTACAAATACGTACAAATACAAAGTGATTTGCTTCCATGAAACGGGGAGAGAGAGAGAGAGAGAGGGGGGAGAGAGAGAGGGAGAGGCAGACATATAGACAGAGACAGAGACAGAGAGAGGCAGAAAGAAACAGAGACACAGAGACATGGTTGATGAACACTGAAGACTTCAAACTTCATTTTGTAAAGATGAAGATGTTATTAGGCAAAGCCTCTTCTTACAATCTGTCCTTGATACACACATAGCCTAATACTACAGTGAACACGAAAATAGCTAATTATATTAACAGAGAGAGAGAGAGAGGTGGGGGGGGGGGAGATATATATATATTTAATCAGGGTATTGAAAATAGGCACGTCGGAGATCTCCCAGTGGACCAGTGTATATATAGTTTTAACCTCAAGTTTTAGGGATGGAACCCAAATTATTCTTCCAAGTTTTTACAATTCGGCGTTGAGAGCACTCGCCGCCTGTCAGTCGCGCGTACCAAGTTGGACTTTACTAAACGCCGCGAGGCCCAGTCCAGAATGAGGAAGAAGATGAAGAAAGTAAGAGAGACTCACATGCTATTGTTACCATTCAAGGTGCTCCAGTTCTTACCGAACAATAGACAACAGCTTGTCCACGGTTACCTCATGTGTCAGTCCACGTCTTTTCACTAGTCGAACTCCGAGAGGGGTGTGTCTACACACCGGAAAATGGCGAAAGGTGAATGCCGGAATATGCCGGAAAATTAAAAAATAACACACGACCCGGGCCTAGGTCGCTACGTGCCCGGTGACGATCTCAGCCTGTGTGAACGGTGTGTGATGCCACAAAACCGGGTTTACTTAAAAATAATTGACATCTACTCGTTGAGTTCTTTGATTTATGTTGAGCGCCTATGTGTTTGTAGGGGAAGACGGGGTAAAAAGCCCATGGGCGGGTAAGAAGCCCACGGGCCCAATTATCTCATGAAATGAAAGCAAATTTCAGTCTCATTTTGCCCATGAGACGAGCGTTAATGTCTAGCATTCGTCTCATGGGCAAATTTGAGAGAGAAAATTAGAGTTTTAACGCCCTCTGAGTCGAAAGACTATTTGAGGCATTTAAATTTATAAAGATCCCGAGAAAAAGTGGATTTTTTAAGTGATAAGATATGTTTTATTATTTTTGTAAACGTGTTGTTGTTGTTGGGTTGTACTTGTTTTTTTGGGGGGGGAAAAATTTAGATAAGTTGCGCATAAGTCTAGAGTTGATTTTGTTTTATTATTATTTTTTTTTTTTTTTTTTTAAATTTCCTGTTTGTGATAAAATATTTGGTTTAGCTGTTTGCTTTTAGGTCTGGCAGATTTGGAGGAGGTCTGATTAAAAAAACCCAGGGCTACAGATTAAAATTCATGCTTTATGCACTACTGAACATTTGTTTAAAATCCGTGTTGTGCTCTAAAGAGCTTTATTGTTAAAAAAAAAGAAGATTTTTGTGTATAAGGCATAAGCCTATATACAGTTATATAAGAAATTGTCTTCGTTTAAAAGATTATTTAAAAACCAAAAAGGTATTATTATGTACATTATTATTATGTGCACAACTTTTACATACAAACTATTTAGTCATTTCCTAAGTTAAGGATATGTGTATGACTTTAACTTTTTTAGCTGGATTATGAAATCTTTGATCTATTAATCTTGTCTTTAGGAACATGACATAGTGTACTTTTTTCATATAAATGAAAAGATTAAAGTTTGAAATTTTGAGATATTTATAAGTTGCGAAATTTATTATACTGAAATTTTCTTTATTTCATGAGATAATTGGGGTGGGCTTCTTACCCGCCCATGCGCTTTTTACCCCGTCTTCCCCTATATGTACGCGTGCGCGCGCTGTTTGCTGTTTTGTTTGTAAACACGTCGATATGATGCGGTGGTATGACGTGAATTATATTCTAGTGTGCGGGATTATAGCCGAACTGCGGAAATGTGTCATCGGGACCCTGTTAATCACTTTGCTATATTCGGCAATTTCACTTTCCGTTGTAATACATTTTGGGTTTTTCTGTATATAGAATGTTGTCATAATTCAGCCCTATCATTCGGCTGCTTTGATCATTCCGCCTTCACCATTCGGCATTTTTCTGTATGTTTTGACCATTCTGCATTCACCATTCGGCATTTCCCGGAATTTTTCAGCATTTCCCGGTGCATAGACACACCGACTCCGAGTCGACCACAAAGTTAATAGAAGTACAGAGTACAAAGCCCTAAGGCTGATCTGGTCATCCTTTCTAGTTTTAGTGGGGACGGTCACTTGCCAGGGTAGAGGTTTTGTTACGGGCTGAGTCTGCGTCTTTAGGTGTGTCAACAAGAGGTGGTAATCAGAAGCCAACCACTGAGAGAGAGAGAGAGAGAGAGAGAGAGAGAGAGAGAGAGAGAGAGAGAGAGAGAGAGAGAGAGAGAGAGAGAGAGAGAGAGAGAGAGAGAGAGAGAGAGAGAAGAGAGAGAGAGAGAGAGTGAGTTGGGGAAAGGAGTCACTCTTCAACTCGAGACGGAGAAGTACACACACGTTCGGAAAGGGAGAACTCCTCGTAGAACGACAGAAGTTTCACAGAAAAAGTTGAGGTTCAAGACCGTCTGTGTCGTGTACACAGTCACACGCGGAGAAGTAAACTTAGTATACACACGTTTGGAAAAAAGGAGAACTCGTAGAACTAAAGAAGCTAACAAAAAAAAGTTGAGGTTCAAGACACAGTACACAGTCACACGCGGAGAAGTTGTATACACACGTTCGGAAAAAAGGAGAACTCCTTGTACAACGACAGAAGTTTCACAGAAAAAGTTGAGGTTCAAGACTGTGTCGTGTACACAGTCACACACGGAGAAGTAGTTGAGGGAGTGTTGACGTTCACAAAAAGGAGACGTGTAGAACGAATAGAAAGAAGTTAACAGACACAGTTGAGGTTCAAGACTGTGTACACAGTCACACGCGGAGAAGTAGTTGAGGGAGAGTAGACGTTCGGAAAAAGGAAAACTCCTCATAGTACGAAAGTAGTTAACAGAAAAAGCTGTGGCGTGTACACAGTCACGCGCGAATTAGAAGCATCAGTGTCGAATTAGAAGCATCAACTGAAACTGGAAGTGAAGGTCCAGGCTAAGTCCAGGCTAAGTCGGTCCAACAAACTTGTGTTTCTTCCAGGCATTTTGTGAGCGAAGGTGAGAGGACCACTAGGGATAACTTTGTTTTAATATATTTTGTTCATTTGTTTTGGTGGTCATTCTTTCTTTCGTTCGTTTGTTTGTTCGTTTGATGTTTTGTTTCTATCTGTAGACTCTATTTTAACGTCTAGTTATTTGCTTTGTTCTAACAGACAACCGGTCGTCGAGATGACCCGTACACAAGATTCACCCCCAAAGTCTCAACAGGATGCACCCCCAACGTCTCTTCGGGATCCGGCTGCCATCCTACGCGTTGTGAGGCCCAGGGTTTCATCACCGTCACCAGACTGCCGCACAAATGGCACCACCACCACCACACAACCACCACCAGCAGCAGCAGCAGCAGCAACAATCACGGCAGCAGCAACATGGTACGCGATACCACCATGGTACGCTGCAACTCTATCTTCGACTGTCATCTGCCCATCAAAGACTACATGGCTGCTGCGAGCACCTTCTTCACTCCTGAGAAACCGAAAAGCGTGAGCGATCGTCCGCGTTGCAGTCTCTGCAAGACCCCGATCCCACAGTCCCCCCTTGCTTCTTTTTCTTCTTCTTCGTCCTCTCCCCAAGCAGTGAAACGTCCTCCATCATCATCTTTCGCTAGGAAGTTTGCCAGAATGCAGCGAAATATGGAGAAAAAGTTCGGGCATTCGTTGATGAAGACGTCGATGGGGAAGGTGGGGAACAGGCTGGAGGAACGACTGGCGCTGAGAGGGGAGGTGGGTGTATGGAGGAAATTCGTCCTGCCTCGTCTGTTGAAGAAGAACAGAGATATTATTATGAAGAGCGAGTAATAGCAATATATGCAAAGAGTTCGCAGCCCGCAGCTAACTGAAGTCCGGTTGTTTTTTGTTTTTCGACTCCCACCCTTTCACCTACACTACAGGTGGGAATCATTGTGAACGAAAGAAAGAAAAGCGTTATCCCCCCCACCCCACCTCCCCCCCCCTCTTGTCGCCCAAGACATCACTGTACAATCCCACCAAAGACGTTCACAGCCAAGCACCACCCTGCCATGTGCTTGTCTGTTTTTTAGAGCTTTTGTTACGTTTTTACTGTGACTTTCTGCCGTTAAAGCAATGTATGTGGACTCCCCGAAAGAAAGAAAAACCGTTACCCCCCCACCCCCCCACCCCCCCTCGTGTCGCCCAAGACATCACTGTACACTCCCACCAAAGACGTTCACAGCCAAGCACCACCCCTGCCATGTGCTTGTCAGTTTTTAGAGCTTTTGTTACTGTGACTTTCTGCCGTTAAAGCAATGTATGAGGACTCCCCGAAAAGAATTAACAAACTTTACCCCCCCCCCCCTCTTGTCGCCCACAGACACCCAAATCCCATGAGACGTTCACAGCCAAGCACCACCCTGCCATGTGCTTGTCTATTTTTAGAGCTTTTGTTACTGTGACTTTCTGCCGTTAAAGCAATGTATGAGGACTCCCCGAAAGAATGAAAAATGTACCCGCACCCCCCCCCCCCCCCCCCCCCACCCCCCTCTTGTCGCCCAAGACATCACTTTACAATCCCACCAAAGACGTTCACAGCCAAGCACCACCCTGCCATGTGCTTGTCTATTTTTAGAGCTTTTGTTACTGTGACTTTCTGCCGTTAAAGCAATGTATGTGGACTCCCCGAAAGAAATGAAAAATGTTACCCGTCCCCCCCCCCCCCCCCCCTCTTGTCGCCCAAGACATCACTTTACAATCCCACCAAAGACGTTCACAGCCAAGCACCACCCTGCCATGTGCTTGTCAGTTTTTAGAGCTTTTGTTACTGTGACTTTCTGCCGTTAAAGCAATGTATGTGGACTCAAAAAAAACAACCACGTTACCCCCCCCCACCCTCTCCTCTCTTGTCGGTTGGGATGCGACGGACAACTAAGAACGTCAAAAGATACGTGGAGCTAGAAGAGTTTATTAAGAGAGAGAGGATGCGGGTACTTCAGGATGAGTTTGTTTGTTGTTGTTGCAAGAAACGCGTCGAGATCATCAGAAAGACAGCCTTTTCAAGGATCGGAACACTCACTTTGCTCTGCTTTCCTAGAAGTCAAACGGCGATTCCTCCTTGGCGGAATTGCCGGAAACAACAGCCGTTTTGGACGGGGTGGGTGGAGGCCACTCGGGGTGTTTGAAGCTTGTGCTTTGTTTGTAGTGCAGTAAAAAAAAAATTGGAGCTATTTCCTTTTTTGTGAGCGAAACTCCTTTTGGTAAGCTGTAAATAAAGAAGGCTTGTATTGTGGAAATTTCGTGATTTGGTCTAAGCGACTCAGGCGGCCATTAGAAAAGCCTTCTCTTTCACAATACATCCGAACTTTCCATCTCCTCCGCCAAGGAGGAATCGCCATTTTAACAGTTTGATTTAAAAGAAACCTTAGCAAAGTGAGGGTTGCGATCTCCGTCTGTAAAGGTTGTTTTGTTGCTGATCTCGACTTTCTTGCCCACAAAAACTCACCCGTCAGGGCTAAAATCACGGGTACACACCAAAAACAAACTTTTATCGGGTCCGTCGAAACACCCCAACACCCGTTTTTAGGGGGTCTTTCTTGTTACACGTTGGGGGGTCCTTTTTACCCAAAAAAACTCTGTTGGTACCCCAAAAAACAAGGAAACTTAACAAAACTAATATAATCAGGACATTTTTATGTTGTCTGTCTTTTCCTGCTCAAATCTTATTATCCCTAACCCTAACCTATCCCTAACCCTATCCCTAACTTTTCTGAGTTTTTATGCGACTCTCGGTTTTTTTGGGTACCAACAGAGGTTTTTGGGGTTACCAACAGAGGTTTTTTGGGTTACCAACAGAGGTTTTTTGGATTACCAACAGAGGTTTTTTGGGTTACCAACAGAGGTTTTTTGGGTTACCAACAGAGGTTTTTTGGGTTACCAACAGAGGTTTTTTGGGTTACCAACAGAGGTTTTTGGGGGTACTAACAGAGGTTTTTTGGGTTACCAACAGAGAGGTTTTTTGGGTTACCAACAGAGGTTTTTTTGGTTACCAACAGAGGTTTTTTGGGTTACCAACAGAGGTTTTTTGGGTTACCAACAGAGGTTTTTTTGGTTACCATCAGAGGTTTTTTGGGTTACCAACAGAGGTTTTTTTGGTACCAATCGGGTTTTTCAATTTTGGGGTACCAACAGTTTTTTTGGGGTAAAACCGGTCCCAAACCGGAACCCCCAAAACCGGTTTTTTGGGGTGTTTCGACGGACCGACTTTTATCTGATACGCCCTCTTCTCTGTGGGGAGGGGGAGGGGGGTGGGGCTTCGGAGGTATGTGATTATCAATCTGATGGTTTATCGACGGCGAAGTGTCGCGCCATTGGGCTGACCTGGTGTTGCAGCACCTCCAGGATCAGCCCACTGTTTTATCGAAGACTACTACCGCACCAGAAGAAGAACTTGTCCCTAATTATTAGTAGAGTTGAGAACCGGTTTCCAAGAACGAACCGGTTTTTAAACCTATTTTCCCTCTTCGAACCGGTTTTACCGAACCGGTTTTTGTAACCAGTACTCGCATCACTAGTTCACCTATGCAAAACACATATTTATTTGTCAGAATATTCACACACACACACACACGCACCACACCACACACAGGACACACGCAATAAAGAAACTTATGACTTATGACACACACACACTCTCAACTCAACACTCAGTCAAAGTCAAAGCCATACACCACCACAAACTAGAAACAGCTACTCTTGGTTTACAAACACCCAATCTGCGCTGAGAATCAGTGTTGTGTTTTCGAAAAGAATGCGTTATTCTAAGAAAAAATTACTTTCAGTTTGCAGTTTAAAAAAACCGGTTCACAGCAACTCGAACCGGTTTTTCGAACCGTGAAAGTTTAGCACCGGTTTTTCGGTTCAAACCGGTTTCCCCCCCCCCACCTCTAATTATTAGGGCATGTGCCGAGAACGTGACAATTTTCTTTCTAGTCTAACTCTCAATTCAGTGTTGTTTAAATGGTCGTTGCTCGTTACATATTACAGACAGTGTTTCAGTGTTACTGTGTATAACATTTTGAATGAAGAGTACCGCACCAGTAGAACTTGTCTCTAATTATTAGTGCATGTGCCACGATAACGTAACATGTTCTTTGTACTCCACTCTCATACCATGTATTAGTATTAGTATTAGGGTACTTTATAGTCACAGAGGCGTCTCTGTAAAATTGCGGGTTGCTCCCACCTGGAGAGCGCGTCGCAGCCAGAGGCGCGCCACCCAATTTTTTTTTTTTAATTTTTTTTTTTTTGCATGCGATTTTTGTCACTGATGAGAGGGGGGGGGGGGGGGGGGGTAAATTTAAATTTTTACCAAATGACAAATTTTTCGTTGCCACTGGGTTTAGAGTATGCTAATTGCATGGGCACACGGGGTATCGGTTTATCGTCTCAATCTCATCCGAAAGACTCCACGTTTCAGACCGTTAAGGCCTTAGTGCTAAATGAGAGGAACAAAAAAAAATCCCCCTGTACCCAGGTTCGAACTCGGGTTTACCTTGACACGAAGCGAACGCGATACCACTGTGCCACTCTACACCACACCATGTATGTATAATTCAGAGTTGTCATGGTCGGTGCTCGTTACGCATTACAACCAGTGTTTCAATTCGATGGCTTGGAGTCAAAGATAGTCCATTGACATATTATTGAACCTATTACGAAAACTAATAACAAGTTTATATTTAAACAAAAAGACTGCTGAAATATAAAAAGCAACTCCCCCCCCCCCCCCTTTTTATGTTTCTGCAGTGCATTGTTGGATACAAGATGTTAGTTTTTGT
>JAGGCT020004099.1:0-5000 GCA_017654935.2 Phymorhynchus buccinoides | reverse complement strand
AAAAAAAAAAAAAAAAAAAAAAAAAAAAAAAAAAAAAAAAAAAAAAAAAAAAAAAAAAAAAAAAAAAAAAAAAAAAAAAAAAAAAAAAAAAAAAAAAAAAAAAAAAAAAAAAAAAAAAAAAAAAAAAAAAAAAAAAAAAAAAAAAAAAAAAAAAAAAAAAAAAAAAAAAAAAAAAAAAAAAAAAAAAAAAAAAAAAAAAAAAAAAAAAAAAAAAAAAAAAAAAAAAAAAAAAAAAAAAAAAAAAAAAAAAAAAAAAAAAAAAAAAAAAAAAAAAAAAAAAAAAAAAAAAAAAAAAAAAAAAAAAAAAAAAAAAAAAAAAAAAAAAAAAAAAAAAAAAAAAAAAAAAAAAAAAAAAAAAAAAAAAAAAAAAAAAAAAAAAAAAAAAAAAAAAAAAAAAAAAAAAAAAAAAAAAAAAAAAAAAAAAAAAAAAAAAAAAAAAAAAAAAAAAAAAAAAAAAAAAAAAAAAAAAAAAAAAAAAAAAAAAAAAAAAAAAAAAAAAAAAAAAAAAAAAAAAAAAAAAAAAAAAAAAAAAAAAAAAAAAAAAAAAAAAAAAAAAAAAAAAAAAAAAAAAAAAAAAAAAAAAAAAAAAAAAAAAAAAAAAAAAAAAAAAAAAAAAAAAAAAAAAAAAAAAAAAAAAAAAAAAAAAAAAAAAAAAAAAAAAAAAAAAAAAAAAAAAAAAAAAAAAAAAAAAAAAAAAAAAAAAAAAAAAAAAAAAAAAAAAAAAAAAAAAAAAAAAAAAAAAAAAAAAAAAAAAAAAAAAAAAAAAAAAAAAAAAAAAAAAAAAAAAAAAAAAAAAAAAAAAAAAAAAAAAAAAAAAAAAAAAAAAAAAAAAAAAAAAAAAAAAAAAAAAAAAAAAAAAAAAAAAAAAAAAAAAAAAAAAAAAAAAAAAAAAAAAAAAAAAAAAAAAAAAAAAAAAAAAAAAAAAAAAAAAAAAAAAAAAAAAAAAAAAAAAAAAAAAAAAAAAAAAAAAAAAAAAAAAAAAAAAAAAAAAAAAAAAAAAAAAAAAAAAAAAAAAAAAAAAAAAAAAAAAAAAAAAAAAAAAAAAAAAAAAAAAAAAAAAAAAAAAAAAAAAAAAAAAAAAAAAAAAAAAAAAAAAAAAAAAAAAAAAAAAAAAAAAAAAAAAAAAAAAAAAAAAAAAAAAAAAAAAAAAAAAAAAAAAAAAAAAAAAAAAAAAAAAAAAAAAAAAAAAAAAAAAAAAAAAAAAAAAAAAAAAAAAAAAAAAAAAAAAAAAAAAAAAAAAAAAAAAAAAAAAAAAAAAAAAAAAAAAAAAAAAAAAAAAAAAAAAAAAAAAAAAAAAAAAAAAAAAAAAAAAAAAAAAAAAAAAAAAAAAAAAAAAAAAAAAAAAAAAAAAAAAAAAAAAAAAAAAAAAAAAAAAAAAAAAAAAAAAAAAAAAAAAAAAAAAAAAAAAAAAAAAAAAAAAAAAAAAAAAAAAAAAAATAAAAAAAAAAAAAAAAAAAAAAAAAAAAAAAAAAAAAAAAAAAAAAAAAAAAAAAAAAAAAAAAAAAAAAAAAAAAAAAAAAAAAAAAAAAAAAAAAAAAAAAAAAAAAAAAAAAAAAAAAAAAAAAAAAAAAAAAAAAAAAAAAAAAAAAAAAAAAAAAAAAAAAAAAAAAAAAAAAAAAAAAAAAAAAAAAAAAAAAAAAAAAAAAAAAAAAAAAAAAAAAAAAAAAAAAAAAAAAAAAAAAAAAAAAAAAAAAAAAAAAAAAAAAAAAAAAAAAAAAAAAAAAAAAAAAAAAAAAAAAAAAAAAAAAAAAAAAAAAAAAAAAAAAAAAAAAAAAAAAAAAAAAAAAAAAAAAAAAAAAAAAAAAAAAAAAAAAAAAAAAAAAAAAAAAAAAAAAAAAAAAAAAAAAAAAAAAAAAAAAAAAAAAAAAAAAAAAAAAAAAAAAAAAAAAAAAAAAAAAAAAAAAAAAAAAAAAAAAAAAAAAAAAAAAAAAAAAAAAAAAAAAAAAAAAAAAAAAAAAAAAAAAAAAAAAAAAAAAAAAAAAAAAAAAAAAAAAAAAAAAAAAAAAAAAAAAAAAAAAAAAAAAAAAAAAAAAAAAAAAAAAAAAAAAAAAAAAAAAAAAAAAAAAAAAAAAAAAAAAAAAAAAAAAAAAAAAAAAAAAAAAAAAAAAAAAAAAAAAAAAAAAAAAAAAAAAAAAAAAAAAAAAAAAAAAAAAAAAAAAAAAAAAAAAAAAAAAAAAAAAAAAAAAAAAAAAAAAAAAAAAAAAAAAAAAAAAAAAAAAAAAAAAAAAAAAAAAAAAAAAAAAAAAAAAAAAAAAAAAAAAAAAAAAAAAAAAAAAAAAAAAAAAAAAAAAAAAAAAAAAAAAAAAAAAAAAAAAAAAAAAAAAAAAAAAAAAAAAAAAAAAAAAAAAAAAAAAAAAAAAAAAAAAAAAAAAAAAAAAAAAAAAAAAAAAAAAAAAAAAAAAAAAAAAAAAAAAAAAAAAATTAAAAAAAAAAAAAAAAAAAAAAAAAAAAAAAAAAAAAAAAAAAAAAAAAAAAAAAAAAAAAAAAAAAAAAAAAAAAAAAAAAAAAAAAAAAAAAAAAAAAAAAAAAAAAAAAAAAAAAAAAAAAAAAAAAAAAAAAAAAAAAAAAAAAAAAAAAAAAAAAAAAAAAAAAAAAAAAAAAAAAAAAAAAAAAAAAAAAAAAAAAAAAAAAAAAAAAAAAAAAAAAAAAAAAAAAAAAAAAAAAAAAAAAAAAAAAAAAAAAAAAAAAAAAAAAAAAAAAAAAAAAAAAAAAAAAAAAAAAAAAAAAAAAAAAAAAAAAAAAAAAAAAAAAAAAAAAAAAAAAAAAAAAAAAAAAAAAAAAAAAAAAAAAAAAAAAAAAAAAAAAAAAAAAAAAAAAAAAAAAAAAAAAAAAAAAAAAAAAAAAAAAAAAAAAAAAAAAAAAAAAAAAAAAAAAAAAAAAAAAAAAAAAAAAAAAAAAAAAAAAAAAAAAAAAAAAAAAAAAAAAAAAAAAAAAAAAAAAAAAAAAAAAAAAAAAAAAAAAAAAAAAAAAAAAAAAAAAAAAAAAAAAAAAAAAAAAAAAAAAAAAAAAAAAAAAAAAAAAAAAAAAAAAAAAAAAAAAAAAAAAAAAAAAAAAAAAAAAAAAAAAAAAAAAAAAAAAAAAAAAAAAAAAAAAAAAAAAAAAAAAAAAAAAAAAAAAAAAAAAAAAAAAAAAAAAAAAAAAAAAAAAAAAAAAAAAAAAAAAAAAAAAAAAAAAAAAAAAAAAAAAAAAAAAAAAAAAAAAAAAAAAAAAAAAAAAAAAAAAAAAAAAAAAAAAAAAAAAAAAAAAAAAAAAAAAAAAAAAAAAAAAAAAAAAAAAAAAAAAAAAAAAAAAAAAAAAAAAAAAAAAAAAAAAAAAAAAAAAAAAAAAAAAAAAAAAAAAAAAAAAAAAAAAAAAAAAAAAAAAAAAAAAAAATAAAAAAAAAAAAAAAAAAAAAAAAAAAAAAAAAAAAAAAAAAAAAAAAAAAAAAAAAAAAAAAAAAAAAAAAAAAAAAAAAAAAAAAAAAAAAAAAAAAAAAAAAAAAAAAAAAAAAAAAAAAAAAAAAAAAAAAAAAAAAAAAAAAAAAAAAAAAAAAAAAAAAAAAAAAAAAAAAAAAAAAAAAAAAAAAAAAAAAAAAAAAAAAAAAAAAAAAAAAAAAAAAAAAAAAAAAAAAAAAAAAAAAAAAAAAAAAAAAAAAAAAAAAAAAAAAAAAAAAAAAAAAAAAAAAAAAAAAAAAAAAAAAAAAAAAAAAAAAAAAAAAAAAAAAAAAAAAAAAAAAAAAAAAAAAAAAAAAAAAAAAAAAAAAAAAAAAAAAAAAAAAAAAAAAAAAAAAAAAAAAAAAAAAAAAAAAAAAAAAAAAAAAAAAAAAAAAAAAAAAAAAAAAAAAAAAAAAAAAAAAAAAAAAAAAAAAAAAAAAAAAAAAAAAAAAAAAAAAATAAAAAAAAAAAAAAAAAAAAAAAAAAAAAAAAAAAAAAAAAAAAAAAAAAAAAAAAAAAAAAAAAAAAAAAAAAAAAAAAAAAAAAAAAAAAAAAAAAAAAAAAAAAAAAAAAAAAAAAAAAAAAAAAAAAAAAAAAAAAAAAAAAAAAAAAAAAAAAAAAAAAAAAAAAAAAAAAAAAAAAAAAAAAAAAAAAAAAAAAAAAAAAAAAAAAAAAAAAAAAAAAAAAAAAAAAAAAAAAAAAAAAAAAAAAAAAAAAAAAAAAAAAAAAAAAAAAAAAAAAAAAAAAAAAAAAAAAAAAAAAAAAAAAAAAAAAAAAAAAAAAAAAAAAAAAAAAAAAAAAAAAAAAAAAAAAAAAAAAAAAAAAAAAAAAAAAAAAAAAAAAAAAAAAAAAAAAAAAAAAAAAAAAAAAAAAAAAAAAAAAAAAAAAAAAAAAAAAAAAAAAAAAAAAAAAAAAAAAAAAAAAAAAAAAAAAAAAAAAAAAAAAAAAAAAAAAAAAAAAAAAAAAAAAAAAAAAAAAAAAAAAAAAAAAAAAAAAAAAAAAAAAAAAAAAAAAAAAAAAAAAAAAAAAAAAAAAAAAAAAAAAAAAAAAAAAAAAAAAAAAAAAAAAAAAAAAAAAAAAAAAAAAAAAAAAAAAAAATAAAAAAAAAAAAAAAAAAAAAAAAAAAAAAAAAAAAAAAAAAAAAAAAAAAAAAAAAAAAAAAAAAAAAAAAAAAAAAAAAAAAAAAAAAAAAAAAAAAAAAAAAAAAAAAAAAAAAAAAAAAGTTAAAAAAAAAAAAAAAAAAAAAAAAAAAAAAAAAAAAAAAAAAAAAAAAAAAAAAAAAAAAAAAAAAAAAAAAAAAAAAAAAAAAAAAAAAAAAAAAAAAAAAAAAAAAAAAAAAAAAAAAAAAAAAAAAAAAAAAAAAAAAAAAAAAAAAAAAAAAAAAAAAAAAAAAAAAAAAAAAAAAAAAAAAAAAAAAAAAAAAAAAAAAAAAAAAAAAAAAAAAAAAAAAAAAAAAAAAAAAAAAAAAAAAAAAAAAAAAAAAAAAAAAAAAAAAAAAAAAAAAAAAAAAAAAAAAAAAAAAAAAAAAAAAAAAAAAATAAAAAAGAAAAAAAAAAAAAAAAAAATAAAAAAACAAAAAAAAAAAAA
>JAGGCT020000409.1:0-42500 GCA_017654935.2 Phymorhynchus buccinoides | reverse complement strand
TTCTTCATCATTTTACTTTGCTTACCATTCCAGCTCCTCAGTGCCTGAAACATATGGATCTTTGTTAATCTGGGCGTTTGTTTATTCTTTTTTTTTAAATCAGGGTTGAACATATACCAAACATTGACAGGTGGTCTAATAATAACTGCAAATACTGTACTATCTGATAGCCAATATGTGACACTCCTAACCGAGAGTGGCAAACCATCTAACAGTGTAGGGCCTATTCCTGAAAGTTTCCTGAAGAAGTTCACTTATTTTTTGTGTGCTTAACTCAAGAACACATAAAAAGGTTCACTTTATCGCATTTTTTGTGTGTGTTCTAACTCAAGACCCCCCCAAAAATGCGATAAAGTTAACTCCTCCCCCCCCCTCCCCCCCCCCCCCCCCCCCCCCCCCCAGTCGCCTTCAATGGCCGCCGCAGCGAACATCAGACGATGTTGCGACGCAACCATCCAGATCCTAATAACCTTAGCATTCTAAAACAAGTTCAGCGGAAAATGTTAAAAGATGACGACGAAAAGGGTAGGGAGCGGTGAAAGAGACGCAAGAGAACAAGTTACAACAAACAAAAAAGCTAACAGTGCAATAATGGACAACCGTGCGGAAACTTAAGGAGGAGGATAAAGAAAGGACGACGAGGAGATAAGAAAGTGGAGGAGGATCAGACGGCAACAAAACTGACAATGGTCAATCATCTTCAGACGCAGCATCATGAATCATTTTCGTCACGTGATTAATACGTAGACTAAGACTATCTGGGCATTGAAACTGTTTTATAACTTGGCCTGTAAAAAAATATGTTGTCTTCTTTTCACTATACAGAAGGAAACAAATATCGATTGTGTGAAACACGCCAATTTCTAAACTGAACACCAAACGACAGAAGGGGAATAACCATAATTATATATCCTCGAGTTATATATTAGGGGTTTGGGCTACCTTCCCTTAAGATAAAAAGGTTATTTCCCGCAATTGCTGGATATCAGCAGTTGTCATAGCCGCCATCTTGGGATAAATCTAACTAGTGAACAAGTTCTTCTTCCAGTGTCAGACGCAGTACCGCCAAAACTCCTTTTTCCACGAACAATCAAGGAGTGGAGTGACCTGCCAGCCAGCAGCAGCAATGGAGGCCAGAACTCCAGAGTTTCGCAGCCGGAGTCTGGAAGTTCCTCAACGGACACCCGCCTGCTGCACGTGCTGGTGGCCCCACTCAGGGGTCATCAGTCTAACAACCAAGCAAAAGCCCCCCCCCCCCCCCCTCTCTCTCTCCCCTCCCCCCCCCCCCCCCTGCAGATTCCCATCAAGCTAGGCGTTTTCCTTTCGTCTGTCCTCTCTTCTCTTTCTTTAATCTTTGGCCTCCTGGCCCTTTCTTCCGGCATATGTGGATGAACCTCCCCGGTTCCGTGGCATAATAATCAGTGTGTTGATTGTGCCACACACTGCAAAGAAGAGGAAGAAGTGTTGGATGCGACGTCATCCTTATCCCACGATGGCGGCTGGGGCCCTCTTAGGTCATTGCTTGAAAAAGGAAAATGGCGGCAACTGATATCCAGCCATGAGAATAAAAATGTCAGCTTCCATGTTCAATGTGCTTAATAATGTCACGCACGCACACACACACACACACACACACACACACACACACACACACACACACACACACACACACACACACACACACCACACGCGCGCGCGCACGCACGCACACACACACACACACTCACACACACACACACACACACACACACACACACACGCACACGCACACACAACACACGCACACGCACACGCACACGCACACGCACGCACACGCACACGCACGCACACGCACACGCACACGCACACACACACACACACACACACACACACACGGTCCCACGCCATCTACAATGAGTAGGCTATCCATGCTTCTTTCCGTCAATAAATGAGATCATGGATTACTTAGTAAAGGAGGGGGTTTGATAAACTACATCTTCGCCTTTTTAATTCAAGTTGGACAAAAGTTGGTGATGTTCACAATTACCCATAAGGACGGTAATTCGTTCTTCTTCTTCTTGCATATAACATCCTCCATCAACAATTTGATGATTATGACGCTTACAACGTTGGTGGGTTTCCAACTAAACAGTTGACTTGTGTAGAAGACTTGCTGCCCAGATGATCAGCTCAACGAGGGGGTGAGAAGGGGTGGGCATAATTTGAGGGGGAGGCCTGAAAGGGGGGGGGGGTGTGAAGGGGGAGGGGAGGAGGTTCAGATCTGGGATTTGAATTCTTCCACCGATACCGATTATATTGCCGCAGGTGGAAGAGAGTTCCACTCACTCACAGCCCTGGGAAAGATTGAATACTTCCTGTAATGTGTTTTACAGTCAAGGAGTATGTAGGCTGCGGAGGGAGTCTGTCGAATCTGTCTTGATGGAGGATGGGGGACTGGCTGGTGTGGGGTGTTGATGGTCACCTCTCCGTGGTGGAACTTGAAGGTGGCCAGCCTTGCGGAGCGTCGCCTGTCCTTGAGTGGAGGCCACTGCAGCTGGGTCAACATGTTGTCCACGCTGGATGTTTGGCGGTGACGATTTACAGCGTTGCTGGACCCTTTCAATCTTGCCGGTGGTTTTGGCTGTATGAGGGTCCCAGACAGGGGCGGCGTATTCTAAAGTGGGACGTGCCAAGGCTTTATAGGAAGTTTCCTTGACGGTGATGGAGTCTATCTTCAAATTTCGTCGAAGGAAGCCAGGTACTTGACTTCTTTTGCTGTCTGTTGTCTCTGGCCGTGAAGGTGATAAGTGCCAGATTGAGGGGACTTATTCCTGGATACGTGCACGGTTTGGTACTTTTCGGGATGGAACTTCATCCTCCACTTCTCTTCCCTTGTGGTCCAAATTTTGCTGAAGAGTAGCCTGATCTCTCTGAGACTCCATGGTCTTATGGCACAGGATGTCGTCAGCAAAGAGCCTAGAGGTTGAGGACAGTCTTTCGTTGAAAGAGATCCTCTTTCAATTATCGTTCTTAAAGGGGTGAATGTAGCCTTGTAGGCCTAAATAAATATCAGTCGCTCAAAATAAATGTTCAATAAAGTGACTCTCAAAGTTATTTTTCATATATCGTCATCGCCGTCGCTTCGAAATCACCTGCTGCATCAGATCAAACAGATTTTACCCGTACCTGATCAGATTCTTAGTGGAGCTAACGTGCACATCTGAATTGCAGACGACATTGTTCAACTCATCGTTTTGGAAGACTTCTCTTACCTCCAATCAAAAAGAGTCTGGATTTATGTGCAGTGAAAACAAATCACTGTTTCTATTACTTTTAAATCATTGTAACAACTAGAAGAAGGAAAAGAAAAAGAAGAAAATGGGTTAAGGCAAAAGCACGCACACAGTATAAGGTTAATAACCACTAAGGGTCTGAGGGTTTGAAACCGATGACTAGCTGCATTCATATCCCAAGGTATTGTGGGTGATTTTGTTTGGTTGTTTTTTGTTTTTGTTTTTTAGTGTGGTGTTATTGTTTGTTTTGATTTTTGTTGTTTTTTTGGGGGTATTGGAACGTTTTTTCTCTTCACAAAAGAAACTTTGGGAGCAGACATACATAGATTTTATTTTCTCAACCCTGGCAGGATTTATTTCTGTACTCCCCGTTCTAAAAGAACTTAACTTTTTTTCATTGGGATGGGAACAAAGGCCTGTGCGTTTCTCTGTCTGTCTGTCTGTCTGCGCGCATGTGTGTGTGTGTGTGTGTGTGTGTGTGTGTGTGTGCGCGCGCGCGCGCGCGCGCGTGTGTACATGTGTACATGTATCTGTATGTGTGTGAACAAAACATGTTCTACCGTACAGCGCCTAAATCACCAAACCAATCTTAACGAAACTTGACAGAATGGTTCCTTAGGTACTCCAGATGTGGACCGTGTTGCCTTACCAAATGACAAGTCATATCAACGCAACTCCAGTGAATCAGATTTGAATATGACACAGACATTGAATATTTCAAAGATAATGGGTGGATTAATTTAAACCAAAGTAAATATGGTGAAAAGTGTCTCCTGGGGAGCTTTTCAAAATAAAATATTTGATTATTCGGTTTCGCCATAGCGATACAGGAGGGGTTCTTTTACACACACAAATCCACAATGACCCAAGAGTCAAAATTCGTCTCCCTTGACTTTCATGAGTAGGGTTTATTTGAAGGAAGTCAATTGAGATCATTTGAAATTTATAATTAGGGGCATAGTATTTACTTTTATTTTTCATTTCTTTTATAGATTACGAAATATTGTTTTGATTTTTGCTATTTTTTTCAGTGACGCATACATTGAACTGGGAGTACAGTTTATATGGCTCTGCCACCTTGATTTGTATGTAGAGTAACACCTCTTATCTCCCTCTTTTCAGCGTTCAAGTTCGTGTCATTCACAAGTTCACGTATTCATACCACCAGTTGCAATGCCAATAAATAAGTCCCAGTTTTCTATCGATTTTCCGCACTTTTGACTTCATTTTCCCCCTTCCATTTCGACCTTTTGAATTCTTCCCGTCACAATCCTGATCCTGGGATGACCTTTACGGTTGGCTGAGCTGCCGTTAGCCACTCCTTCATTCATCACTTACTGGTCCAATTCCTTTGATCCGATGAGCTTTTAACAGCATAAATGTACAAGGTTTTCTCGGCCTTTACTGTAAGCCCCCCCCCCCCCATCTCACTTTCCCCTCCTTTTTCACAATTCCCCACCCCATCCACCCTCTCTCTTTTCTTCTTCCTTCCATTTGAGACATTCACCCTTTCCTACTTTACCCCCACCTACCTCTCTTACAGTTACACCGATTCCCACACATCCTTTTTTTTCTATTCCCCGTTTCTTCCATAAGGTTATTTCTTTCTTCACAATTACCAACACAAAAAAACCCGTTGGTTTTTTTCTGTACCAATAAAGCTTTATTCGAATCAAAATTCGAACCTGTCAACTTAGAATAAAACCCTATCGCATGCTTCTTCAAAACATATTTCAATTGGTTTGTCCTGACCGAGCATGATATCAATAACATTAATTGTAAAAAGTGATGACGGTTTCAATTTTAAATGCTTCGTATGTCTCAATCAAACTATACATTATTAGACTGACCCAAAAGCTTAAAATACCATCTTTCCTCTGATCCTAGCCGTTTTTACTGCATGAACAAAAAAGTTGGGGGTGACCTTTTTCACATTGCTGCTCTTTTCAGATCCACACCCATTCACACACACAGTCTGTGTGTCTTGGTTTCAAAAGCAATGAAAATGATGCAAGTTTGGGCTAAGGCTAGGATATATAATGCTACCAACTGAAAAATGCTCTGTCAACTCTTCACAGCCACAAACACTTACAAGTCGTCTTTCTGGTGTTGGGGGTTTGGTCCCCCCCCATCCCCCCCAAGCCTTTATACTGAAGTGGCAGTGGCCATGCCAGCAAACCAGGCTAAATACATATACATGTATGCATTAACACACACATATGTACATGTACATGCACGCCCACACAAACATTCATAAGAGAACAGTCAAAAGTTTGATATTAATCATATTCACAACTTTTTTAATGACGTTGTACTTTTCTGTCGTTTCAGTGCCTAATGTATCTGTATGTCTATATATGTATGTGTATGAATTGCATGTTAATAAGCATTTGTTGTTTTTCTTTGTTCTTTTTACTTTTATTTCTTTGTTATAGATGGCTTGATGTAAAATTTAAAAAAAGCAAACTGTAATTGCTTATTCAATGTTCCATCTAAAATTAAAAATGTTGACCTTTGACTTTTCACACACACACACACACACACACACACCACACACACACCACACACACACACCACCCACACACCACACACACCACACCCACACACACACACACACACACACACACACACACACACACACACACACACACACAATTTAAACACCACCAAACACTGCCGTTTTTCATCAAGAAACATTTGTACATTTATTTTGCAAGTATTGAGGCAATAAGGTTAACCCTTCACATCACAAGATTCTTCCAAGGATCACACTGACCAGCCCAGGGATTGTATTCAAACAGTAAACCAACAACCATCAAATCCTTCCTTCACTGGAACCAAGCAAACAACAACAAAAACAACAAATCTTGTTAACCTTACTTGCTATGTTTGTAAGCCGTTAGATTAATAATCCTTCTCTATTTTTGTTCCATAACAAAGAAGAACAAAAAAGAGTGAGTGAGAAAAGCTACAAAAAAGCAATGTTTGTTGTTATACAGTTGTCCAAGCCGAATTTTCACATCGATGTACAATTATTCTTTGGGGTGCTCTTAGTTAACTGTTTCACAAATCTTTCACATTAGATTGCCTTTCATAAACCTACATCAGAATGTAAGCAATTGCCAGGCAAATACAGGAGTATACCATTACAAAACTACACATAAGGATTATTGTGTTTTCCCCCATTATTTTGATTTCACATATTAATTTTGTATAGCACAGGCTGTATTGTAATTTGTGGCATACAACCACCATCACCCCAGTCCCCTACCACCCACCCTTACCTTTCACCTTTCCCATCACCTCCCAATGAAAGAAAATATAAGAGACAGAAATGAATGGCATTGATTTGCACCCAATACTAACAACCGAAATCAATGTATAAACTTTGAATTCTGTGCATTATAATATAATATAATATGGCATGACACTCTCAGGCCCTATTTCATGAAGGTTTGATCAATGTGTTCCCAACATTATGTACACAAAAACAAAGAAATCTTTCTCGAAGAGTTACTTTTTCCTCATTCTGGGCAAATATTGTAAACCATGTATTCATCTATGGCAAACGTATACAGCGATTTGTACTGGAAGGTTTCAATGCTATTTGCATCACTTCCAACTTTCTGAAAACTCTTGCTGCGTGAGATAGTGCACATATTCATGTTCAAAAATATAAAAACAAACCAACAAGCAAAACTACTCACAAACTGATGTCGTGCAAATGCAATTCTATTCAGGCAAGCAAACCACTTTCAGGAAAAAGACATATGTGATAGTGCATGGGATAGTGCATACGTCGCTCAGAATGTTTTGAGCAAAAGCTAAAATTAAAGTCAACAACCCCCCCAAATATCAATTTTCTATTCAGGGCATATTTATGACTATTTTTATGTATTCTACCAGTATCCACAACATGAAAAGCAATTTTGAATGATTTCTTTGTTTATTTGATCGTTTTCTACATCAAGTCAATAGAAACAAAGAGGCAAACTTGTATCTTCTATGTCCGATTTCTGCTAATGATCTAATTCGAATGCCAAACTTCAAATTAAAATTATAAAATAAAAACTAGACAAGATAACTCAATTCGGTTATCTGTGTATTAACAAGGAATCTTTGCTCCACCATGAAATATTAAAATCACAATTGATGCCAAAATTCCATTATGTCTGTTTTCCCCATGCACTGTCACATTTAGTCAACAAAACATTATATATTTGTAAAGATAGAAATGTAACAAAAACAAATAAAATAAAAAGATACCAGTCACTGTTAAAGACAGTTCACTTATGCTCCTGTTCTTCTTGTTCTTCTTCTGTGTTCCCAGGCCATATAGCCATAATGGGTAAGGTATGTATGTGTCCAGTTTTCAGTTTTCACTGGCCTCCCCGCTGCATACAGCCTACACATTCCGATTTTGGTGGAGCTCAAAGGAAACAATTATTTGGAAGATTTTTTTTTTAAGGCAGGAGAATGGGCCAATAAGTCAGAAAGATAGTAGATGATAGAAAGCAAAGGGAAAAGGAAGAGTCAAAGACAGTGGCAGATTAGAGAAAGTTACAAGCACAGAACTTCCAGAAGGTGGGGGAATTATTTTTACGAAATACCCCCCGGTATCCCCACAATGAGACTTGTGGAGGGGGTGGGGTCGTCCAGCTCCCCGTATGGAGGCACGAGGCATCCACCCACTGCCCCAATGCTGCTGTTCAAAGTGACTCATCACAAAACATATTACTTTTGTACCGTCAAAGACATACTAAGCAAAGATGAAAATCAAGGCCGATTATAAAAGAACATTGTGACCCATTTGATATTGTTGACTGTAAAGCAGAAGTGAGAGAGAAGTCCCGAGACAAGCGGTCGACTAAAGCCGTTATTCGATGTTTCCACTGCAGCTGTCTACCTGATGGTATCAACCCTGTAATGACGAGGAGTGATTTTTTTAAGAATTGAGGCACAACATTTCAACATTTATGCTCACATCCCCTATCCCCACCCTCTTATCCACCCACACTCACACCCACATCCCGTCCCCCTCACATCCTTACGTATAGCTTTCCAATCTTCATTTAAGATGGAACTGTAATATTTGTTTTAATGCGATACAATGTGAGTTCGAAACATAACCATGTTGGGCTTTGCAGTCATACATTACATGAGGGAATTCTGTTTTCGATATGCTTCTAGCTATCTGCAAGGCAGACGATATGGTAAAACCTTGGTACACTTGTCTATGGCAATGGCAATACACTCTACTGCCGGAATACATACCGTTACATTTTTTATAATTCAAAATATAAAGCTCAGAATTTAACATCTTGTCACATATTTCACTGATGGAATACGGAAAGGATAAGTAGATGAAAGTAATTCTTGAACAGAGTGGCAAGACCCCTCTGACATCGGACCTGCAGATAAGTAGATAATTATGTATGAATCTTAAATGTTGTGCGCTGGACGAGTTACACGTGCAATGAATTCACAACTTGCCGTGAAGAAAGAATAATTTAGATAGGAAGCATGACTGAAACAGGGAATCTCACAAACGAGACTGAAATGACACTGTACACAGAGAATATAACATGTAAATGATGCACAATACAACTTTTAGTTTCAAAGTATTGATTTAAGATCAAACTTGCTTAAAAATAAATTTGGAACATGAACTAACACACATATGTCCATCTAAAGCTGTTCTTCTTTTCCTATGAATTCAAGAAGCGAAAAGAATGCTTCCAGAGGAGCAGAACTGAACAAATTGAGATTACAACCATTCGTTTAAAAATCAGCACACAAGAAGCTCATCAGCAACAAGTTACTTGAGAAAAATTTGCCTTGTACAGAAAAGAGGTAAGAAATCTGTGGGTAAAAGAAATAAACCAAGGAAAAAATAATGCTAGATGATTCAATCAAAAGCAACCCAGCCAAGGATTTCAATCGTCTTATTATGTAAACTGGATGGTGAAGAGTAGGGAGAAAGAGGGCCAGCCAAGGATTTCAATCAAGTCTTAGTATGTAAACTGGATGGTGAAGAGTAGGGAGAAAGAGGGCCAGCCAAGGATTTCAATCAAGTCTTATCATGTAAACTGGATGGTGAAGAGTAGGGAGAAAGAGGGCCAGCCAAGGATTTCAATCAAGTCTTAGTATGTAAACTGGATGGCGAGTAAAAAATAAAAATGTTGCATCAATCTTGAGTTATGGGTATTTTCGTGCTCTCTAACATCTTTCATATCCATAAAGGATAATCTTTAATGTGGTCTCTAAATATTCTTTTTAAAATGCTTTAAAATTAGTAGGTTAGATGCATTTTCTTAGGATAGGCTAGACTTTAGACTGTGATTTCTCTAAATGACGGACAGTCACCTTATCAACTTTAAATGCTCATAACACTGCAACAAAAAAGGATACAAGAATGTGTTTTTTATATCATTAGAGAATTGCATGAAGTTTCCAACTGTGCCATTTCCTCAGAATGGTCATTTTGACACTTAATGACCCTTTCTGTGGTGCTGGGTCACATATATGAATAGACATCAGATATGAATGTGACAGTAAGCCACACAAAAGAATCCCTCGGTCTGTCTCACAAACACACACACAGAACGCGCGTGCACGCACGCACAAACACCTATCCCTCATGATGGCTTCATCAAAAGCACATCCATCTAAGTACTGGGTAAGTAAGTATTGGAAGAGTAGACTTCTGCCAGTAAAACCTTACAAAAAAAAACATACTTTAACTTTAACTTAAAAGTTGGGACGGCAATTCACTGCTCTACAAAAAAAGAAGCAAAATACAAATGAAAAAGACAAAAAGTGTTGACAACTTTTTAAAAAACCTACACTGTCAACATCCATGAATCCTCCAAAGTCGGAGTGTGGCTGGGTAATCAAAAACGGTCACACACGTAATGTTCTCATCCCTAGCTGGTGCATTTGTGCCATAGTGTTCAAGTGCTTCGGCTGTCGGGATGATCCCTGGAGTCTTTAAGCCAGGGTAAGACAACAACAACAACATTGATGAATTTATCACTTACATAACAATATTATTTTGCTTTCTTAGCTCAAGACAATGTATACAAATAAAACATTATAGGCCAATAACCAATGCATCAAACAGACCAAATCATGCTATATTTTGGTGGGCTAAGTAGAATTGTGGTAGAGCTGTTTGCACACATCATCTTGGGGGGATGGGAAAGTGTGGGAAAGTTAATCAAAACTTCTGTATTTTTCTAACAAAAAGACAATTTCAAAATCAGGATTGTAATTTGTTGATCATTGGGTTGTTCAAAAAACCTACAATAGAATAAATGTAACAAAATCTGTTCATAACCAAGTAAACTAATTGAGAACAAACTAACCATCAAATGTAAGTAAAAACAGAGCCTCCTTGGAGGAGGTAATTTTTAAAAATGGTTTGTATTATGTAAAATGCAAGTAAGACACAACCATCTGCACTTAAGCTTAAGCATTATGTTTATAAATTCTCCACATGTTTATGGTACTTTAAAAGGGAATTCCACCATACACATATTTCAATACGATTGAGAGACTGGTTAGATGATGCAAAGTTCATGCAAAAATCTCTGAAGCAATGTGATTTATTGTCTGCAAAGGCTTTCAAATATGTGCAACAAAAAAGTCATTTATGCTCCATATAATTTCCGTAGCAAATTATAAAAAAAACAATTAAGATCTTCAATAACAACAACAAAAAACGATAAACAGAAGTCAACAACTCAAATATTTTCTCACAAACACATTCGCTCTCTGAAAATAGCCCCAAAGTTAACATTTAAAAAATGGATGTCAAAACAAAAATAAGCAAATAAGTACCTATCTACATAATAAAATATAGACATTTGCTGCACATTTAAGGCTGCGAGCAATTACAACAGGGTTCAAAATAAAAACAAAATCCATACATCAAGAAAAACAACTTTTGTCGTCTTACGCCCAGTGACAAAGAATAAAGTGCAACACACATCAAAGCACAGGTTTGTCAGATCTTATCAGTCTCTTAATAACCAAAAGAGGAGCAAAGAACAACCTTCATGACATGGATATGTGAGGGGGAAAAAAGTCCCAATAGTCAATGGAACAACTTGTTTGGAAGAAAAACGTCTTTTAAAAATGACATTGCCTCTTTTTTTCTTTCAATGTGTTCAGGAACCACACATTGCAGTAAGAAATGACAATAATGAAAACAACGGATGGAATGGTTCTTGACTAATACATTGTTCTACAACTTTTCTTCCTCCTCAAAAACAAACCACAAAAATAGATTATCCAGCTAAATGCATGCATACAAAAACCCACACACAGGATGATTTCATATTCCATATTCCTCTACGATGGAAGGCAGCACCAGAAATCGTCTAAAACCAGAGCTATCAAAATAATGCTTATGGATGGACTATCATCTCATAGGACTGGCTTTCTAGGCTCACGCGATTAGGCACACAAATATCAGACATAACAGCTGTACACGCATCAAAGCATATTGTGAGGTATATTATCATCAAAAGTTTCAACAACAATGAAAGAAAACACAAACAAGAAACTTTTATGACAAGCAGAACTCTTTTTTTTTTATACAAACGAGAGGTACTCCCAAAACTCATGAAATATACATCAACCAAATTTTCCAAGAGTAATCATATTTTACCTATTTTCAGAATCATTTATACAACAAAGCATCAACTCACACACAACTTAAAACCAACATCTAGTTCTAATGTTTTATATATCAGCAAGTACATTCAGCAAAAACAAATATCAATCCAATTATTTAGTATAAATAGCGGACTGGCACTGAGACCAAGCAACTACAAATAATGCAAAATAGGGAAAAAAGGATTATTACTTGATATCCTACAAGTACACAACCACTTCTGAATTAAAGCAACAGTACCGTACAATAACACAACCACAATTTCAACTCATTCAGGAAAATAAAATACATAAACACATATGTACAGAAACCAAAGTTAAAAAGCACAACAACCTTCAACATTCTGATCAGTTTAAGCCAATAAGTTAATTATGAACTGAACAAGCGGTAGTTTTCAGAAGTGGCTTTCATAACCAAAGGAGACAAAACAAAATCAGAAACAGCCATGCATAACAACAGAACTAAAACAAAACAGGAAAACCACAATGCAAAGCCTACAAATTCCACGCAGTTATCACAGGAGTAAAACCATGAAGGAGACAAACACGCTGGGCCTGTAAACATTACACAGGACCACAAATCACAACAGAAACAAAATACATTGTTCATATCTCTTCATCGCTTATTATCCCCAGCATCAATATTTCAATATTGGGGGGAGATAAACATGACCAATGATAAGCAGAATCTTATCTTCAGCATCCTTGCATAAACATCAAGAGAGTCAGACGTTGCAATGAGGCTTTATACTGAACATTCTCTGCCCCTGTCTCGTGCACTGAGATGCGTGCGCCATCTACATAAGATTATCATCCTTGCCTGTCAGGAAGTAGTAGTTTATAGCCACAGAAAATGATCTGCTCCTGACTCGTCACTAGGTGGCATAGGCAGTTCAGGCCTAAAATTATCACCCTTTCGTGTGGGCAAGTAGTAGTATAAAGCCCCATTGATTTGGATAGTCCTATCCTATCTTCCTACAAGATACTTCAGACCCAGTATTCTGTGTGAATGTGAATCTTAGGACAATAGAGAGAATGCTGACCTCTACATTCAATAAGAAGAGTGTGTGACCTATGAGATGCTGACAATGTTGCTCCAACATGAGAACATTACGTGTGTGACCGTTTTTGATTACCCCGCCCCATTATAAAATTGATTTCCTTAAAGTTATAAATTTATTTCACAAAATTATTATTCTTTTACATGATATAGTAAACGGAGTATCATAATGCTAAATTCCTGACTATCTTGGCTCTATCTTTTCCCAATAATATTTCATCCTATCTCACTATCTACCCTATCTTTGCTGAACTTATTTTCTTTCTTTTTCGTACTACCCCCTAAAGTGCAGCAGAATCTTCAGCGTGATGAAGTTGGCTGCCTAAGGCGAAGAAGAAGAAGAACATTGTCCAGTCCTGTGGTAAACTAGCACTTTTATTGTTTAACTAGGAACTAGGCAGTGTCTCTGTCACAATCAAATCTTTTAACTCAGGAGAAGAGGAGAGGAAGGGGTCACTTAAGAAATATGAACAGATTAAGTCAATAAGTAAAAGTTCCAAGTTTAGATTCTTCAAAATTCAAACAAGATCTTCCATATGATATAATATAGGTAGCACTTGTTTTGAGTTTTCTTCTTACAATTTCTATGTCAATTTATCAAAGTTGTGATATTATAGTCAACATAATTATTTAGCCTTTTAAGCAATCGTAGCTCTCCCAACAGCAAAGAGTTCCCTCTTGGCTGTAACTATGCAGAACAGGAGGGTCAGATTCATGAAAAAGGGCAGTCCCTAGAAGGGATACATCTTATATGTTGTTGTTGTCATACCCTGGCTACAAGACTCCAGGGATCATCCCAACAGCCGAAGCACAACTAGGGATGAGAACATTACGTGAGTGACCGTTTTGATTACCCCGCCCCGTGTGCAGCCACACTCCGACTTCAGAGGATTTTGGAGACTGATGATGTTATGCTAGGAGCTCATGGGTAAAGACAATCCCCACATAACTTAGCATAACAACATTTTGATGTAGCCTTGGTGTTCTAGCCTATGTCAATTGGTCTGACACAGCCTTAAGCCAAGACGGAACATCTTATATAAAATGGTGTTCTAGCATGTCAACTGGTCTAACTCAGCCTTAAGCCAAGACGGAACATCTTATATAAAATGCACAATACATCCACCTATGCACGCACACACACTAATGACACAATGGGTAATTCACTTAAATTCTATGGCAGATAAAACTTATCTATGCCGAGACCATAAGGCATTCGCTCAAACCTTCCAAAAGGCTGGGAAAATCATGTGTATTTTTAGTATACTGGAAGAACCTTCTGGTAGTCTTACAGTGAGTACCGGTATATGGCATAGCCCATCTGGACACAATGAATCTGTTTTCAAAGCACTTTGAGCTTTCATCAGACATCTCATGGCTATATCAACTACAAAAATATTTCCACCAAATTAACAGTCCACCAAGACCGCAAAAGGAAACTTTTCACAAGCATTTGCCACTTTACATACTTTCAATGCCGATTTTTATTAGACAAAGCACAAAACAATGTATCAAAGTGCAACAAAAAGCCACGTATCTCTACAATACACACCTTTTTTTTTTCTTGTGCCACTCACATCATTTCACACTTTCATTCCAACAGTTGTTTTTTTGGGTGGTTTTTTTTGCTGAACAGTTTCATTACGTCAAATGACTAGGAGAAGAGTCGTACAAACAAGATACTGTGCTTCTCGTTGCAATATAATTCACAGCTTTTGTACATGTTTTGGTAGTTAAGGTAGTTCAACATCAGTTGATCTATGGCATCATGAAGGCATTATCAAATACACCCAGAAAAAGGAAAGAAAGCATGTCTTTTTCACGAAGAGACATTGGGGAGCGGGAAGAGGGAATAACAAAATATATATATATTTTATACATAGGTACATAATTATATACAGTATTTGGCAGATGGGTATTTTTTAAAAGTGGAAAGAGACAGGCTAAACAGAGGATAAATGGAGGGATTCATCGACAAGCAAATTATAAACTGATAAGACATGTCACCACCTGCATCATACACAAGTTTCTTAGAAAAATGACCTGTATTAGTGTCATTAATTTACAGCTAAAAATTCCTCTTATACTGCTCTTGGATTAACAGCCAATTCCCATATCAAATCAGACATTCATAAAGGGGCTGTGTATCATCTAAAGGAACATGCATACTCTTGGACAACTAAAACCTTCCTAGCCTGCATTAAAAAGCAAGCTCAAGTATTTTCCTTTTACTGGATCCTAGTAAATTTTCCGAGATTTTCTGCTCTTGATTTTGTCTTAATGTTGTCACTTCAGCTTCTCTCATGCTCTGCTGCTTGAAATAGGTCAGCAAAAATATGGAGGGGGATACTTCTTAAGACTTTCATCTTTAACAAGAAGAAATGCATTTGCGTCACTAAGAGTAAGTGTGCTGTTATCATGTGAAACCTTCAGCTATATTACCACTGTGATAATTGCCCTTTGATCAAAAAGCAATCTAATAAAAAATGTTGGCCATAAAAGAATCGCTAAAATTCACATCAATACCGTATTTTACTGACCATAAGGCGATACTTTATCCCCAGACTGAGACCCCTGCGCCTTATAATACGACTGATAATATAGTAAGAAAATAGAGAAACAAAATCTGAATTTCGTGTAAGATTTGGGGGATGCGCCTTATAATCAGGTGCGCCTTGTAGTCGGTAAAATAGGGTAATTTCACAAGTAGCACCCTCAGGGGTCTGATATGATCTGTGTGTCTCAGAGTGAAAACACACCAGACAGGGCAAGCTGGACAACCATGTCATTATCACGGACAATATATGCCACAAAGGTTCTATGAAAACTGATGAATTCATTCCATTATTACTACCTGTTGATGGATTTACTCCCACACAAACATACCTGCCTTCTGTTGTTTGTGTCCCTTCCAATACAGCTACATGGTGCACTTAATCCAGTCTGTTATCATTAAATTGGTCTAAAACAACCACACACACAAAATGTCTGCACTGAGATTCATTTGGCCTTATATGATTTTTTTAAACCTTTTATATGTTTGCATTTTACAGCTTCTATTTATATGCTTATTATCTTTTTTATCGCCACAAATTTTCAGAGCAAAATGTTGATGTCAGAAAACAAAGAAAATCAACATTAAAAACAATAAAAGGAGGAAAAAAAGCTTCTACAAATAATCTCCCAAACAACATGAACTCCCAAAGAGCAGCAACTGATGTCAATCTGTCCTCAAAATGCATTAACTTTCACAGATAAGCAGAGCAGCATACAATGCTAATTTGTCATGCAAATGTACGCACAGAAACATACCAATTCTTCAACAGAACTTTAATAATAACACAACTTGTCAAAAATCTGCTAAAAAAATAAATATAATCCAGGCATACAAAACGGTTAGCAAACAAATCAACCAGCAACTCTGTTTCAAAATACATTTGGATGGATAGATTGGATGAGGTAAAGAAGGGCCCGTAAAGAAAAAGAGACATTTTTACTAAATATATTTTGGATTATCTTCTAAGTTATAAGAAAACCGGAAACAGATCTTTTTCACATGTGTGTGTTTTTCCCTTACACTGGGGCTGTCAAGAAAGCAGTCAATCACAGACACAGCTCCCTTCTGTCCAAACTCCCAACGAGGGTGTCAGTGAGACAAAACTGATCAAACACCAGGCGGGGAAAACAGTGTTCATGGAACTGGAAGAACTACGATTAACAATGACAACAGATCTGGATGTCCAACTGTCGTACAACCACCTTTCTCAATTCCAATCAAACTATTCGTTTGCTGGAGGCATGAGAGCACCTCTTCCTGCGTTTTTGCTGTCCTCTTCATTCATGATGTTTCAGCACCAGGGCTTCCAACAGTCGAAGACGAGCTTTCACTTGCTGTACACGCACAGAAAAACAACCCAACACTCTCAATTAGAAATACTCCACAGGGTGTTCTACTTCTAAGCTACACATTTCCTCTCTTAAAACAAGGGAGCAAGATGGCCCAGAAAGCTCCGAACTAAGCTTAATTTTTGCTTTCCATGAAATTGTTTAAATTCTTTTCATCAAATTATTATAATCTGTTAGTAAACAAAATTATGTAATTGGTTTCAAGAACATCATAATTATATCAACACGTCTGACACCTTTAACGGCTACGTATACCATACACAAGACGAATTTGCCAGAACTAAATTGAAATAAAAACGGTGCACAAAAACTACTCACACTGAATTTTTATTTTAACAAAGTAGTACTAAGACAAAAGAAAGACAAAAGAAGAGAGTAAGACTGGAACAAAACATTTTTGATGTATCTATGTGTCGATTGTGAAACTAAAGACAAGAAAAACAGAACAATTTCAATTGGAGAATTTAGCAAGCACTTTTACAGAAAATCGATAACAGCTGTGCAAATGAAATTTAGCGCATAAGGGAAATTTAAGTTTCCACAAATACTGGATGACAGAAAACATTTGATGGGGAGAAGGAATGGAGAAAGAAAAGCATGTCAAAAGCACCATGGTGAAATAAAATCAAGACATTTCTCACCTTGTACTGATTGTAACTATCCTGCATCGGAGCTCTGTCTTCTTTCTGAACTTTTCTGTAAGAAAAACAAGACAAAAATCATAAACACACTCAATGGAGAATGTTTCCTTCTACAAATACAGCCCTCTGTTTCTAGGTATAGGTATAAAGGACTAGATAGGCTGTGAAGCCTTTAAAAGTCCTGTCATTGTTGTTTTACATATTCAATGATTTACCAGGGTTTGCTGCTTGCGCAAGTTTTAGTCACTCATCAAAGTCGAGTGAATCTACACTTTTCCTGGGATCATCATCCAGAAAACTCTGCTGTTGGTGTTGGAGCCATTTTTGTGGTTAATTCCAGTGCATTCAAACTCTGAACAACTCGATTCTTAAAAGTGAATTTTCTAATGTTAGTTCTAGAAAAATTCATAAACAATTTCATTTTGGAGTGTCTAGTTTGTTGTGTTGAACTGTATGCAAAAAATCTATCAAAGTCTACATCATCAATCTTATTGATTATCTTATATAATTGAATCAGATCGCCTCTAAATCTTTGGTATTCTAATGAGCAATTTTTTTTCTCCAAGTCTTTCTTTATTTCCTTTACTAATTTAGCAGCTCTTCTTTGAACATTTTCTACAGCCAAAGATTGACGTTTTAGATATGGATACCAAATAATGTTCCCATATTCCAAATGTGGATGACCCAAAGATTTGAAAAGCTTAATAAAAAATATCTTCTTGAGTAAAAGCACTACAGACAAATTAGTTGAGCGTTTCAGCTTTATCAGCATCAGTTGTTGCTGTTGACCCATTGGCCATATTCAAGGGACTTATGCCTACATCTACTTATAACTTTGATTTAATATATTTCCAAACGTGTTTTGGGTTAGTTTTTAACATTGTTCGCTATTTTTCTTTCATACTCTCTTTCAGCCTTCTTTACAATTTTCTTGCATCTATTCCTCTCCTCAATGTATCTACGATAGTCATAATGTCTCCGACTATTAAAAAAGCGTTTTGGTTTATACGTTAAATACTTTTTCTTGACAGCCTTTTTTACTTCTCCTGTCATCCATGCTGGTTTTACTGGTTTGCCATTTTTAAACTTTACTTTTGGAATGGTTCTTTACCTTTAATGAAATCCCAGTAGTCTTCAACATTTAAGTCACTCACTTCCGTCCAGTTTACACTTGATAGATCATTACGCATAGCACTATAATTACCTTTGGATAAGTCAAACCTAACTTCTTCCTCCTCTTCTTTTATACAATTGACATACAGTGATACACTTCGAAAATTAAGCATTCATGGTCGCTCTTCCCAAAGGGACAAGCATGAGTTACATCAGACACTATTAGATTGTCATCACTAGTATAAGATCAAGTATGTTGGCTTCCTGACCTTCCTTTCTGCCAGTAGGTCTACTAACTATTTTAGATAAATAAGCGTCTTGATAGCATTCAAGAGCCATCCCAAGTGATTGATGGATAATTGAAATCGCCGACTATAATGACTTTATCAAAATGTTTTATTTCATCACTTCTGAAAAGTTCAATCAGTTGCTCATATTCATCACTTGTGTTTGGACTTTTATACATACAACCAATTAAAAATGTTTCATTGTTCACACTTTTGAATATGCACCACACTTTCTTGAAAATAATTATCATTTAATGGTGCATAATCTTGGGGATTTAAACTTTCGTGGATCCACAGGGCAACTACCCATTGAGGTTACTTAATTATGAACAAGACATATCCTGGAATAAAATATTCAGAATCAATTATATATTTTTGCCTTTTAGCTTTAATCTTCGTAACTGCAATACATTTTGGTTTAAGTTCATCAACAAAACATAAAAAAGTCATCACATTTACATAACAGACCATCTGAATTGGTGTACAAAAAGATAGAAGAAAGCCCATGACTCTTATAATAAAGATTCTTTAGAACCTTCAACATTATGTACACTATTTACTTTATTTTCCATTACCGAGTCACTGCTTTGATTTTCCAGGTGATGACCCACTGTCATCATACTTGTTTCTTGTGATGATTTCCCCATTCCTTATCACAAGAACCTGTTCCCCAGCATCCCTTCTCGGGTATGGGTATAGTGCATTGTGTATGAGGGCATCCATGATCAATGAACATACACACTTTAGAGAAGTGTAGCTTTAATAAAAGGAATGTATATCAAATTAAATAAAGGTAATATTATAGCACTTGTGTTTTTTGTGAAAGATGTGGCCAGTGTAAAAATGACCCAAATGACATGTCACTTGCACAGCCTCAAATAGAATATAGCACACTAGCACAACAGAATCACACATGTAAAGAAAACAGAAAGCTTCCAATTCAAAACATTTTGTATTCTTTTGTTTTTGTTTCTAAATGTACAACCCTCTTCACACCCACCCCTCCTTCCGCCTTCATTTTTAACCCTTTCTTTTCTTTTTCCTTCCTCTTCCTTCCTTGTTCCTTGTTCCTTTTCTCTTCCCCCCCCCCCCCCCCCCCCCCTTTTTTTTTTTTATATATTTTTTTAGGTAGGCTTTTTCCCGCTCTCTTTCATCCTATTGTCTGTGTGGCTGACTAAGATGGACATTTCCAAGAGCCTTAAGCGTTGTTATTTGATACAAAAATGTCTGGGTTTCTGTGCGACCTAGTGTTTGGCGTACTGACATGCTGGGCCTAACTATTTTTTAGTAAAGCGCACAACAGCAGCTTGATGCATCTGCATTCATATGACAGGAAACTGAGCAATTGACCACGAAGAAGAAGCAAAAGACAAACTTTTATTCCGTCTTCTCTCTAATCTTGCCATTCCGTCTACCTATCAATCTTTTCTATAGCTTGGCACTTACCGCCCATGCTTTTCATTAAACCCTTTTTCAAACTCTCGGAGATGGTGTCGCAACCGCTTCTTTTCACCTCTTGATGATTCTAATTCACTGTGAAGCTCATGTCTGCAACAGCAATTGGCTGAATTATAATAGCATATGGGCAAACTTTATTGAAATAACAAATCTGTAAAGCTTATTTTGAAAACAAAAAATGGAGTAATAATAGCATGCATCCTAAACACCCACAATCCCCTAAGCATGGATGTACACAACATATTACAGTGCACCAACCCTCACACATGCTCTAAGACTAACCCACACGTCCAACCCCACATCACTCACATTCCCAGCTCAGAAGACTGGACTTGCATGCACACATGCGCGCATGTGCACACACACACACATGCTCTAACCCACACATCGAACCTCAAATCACTCACATTCCCAGCTCATAAATTTTTGACTCGCATGCATGCACGCACACAAAGTGACAAACACGCACACACCATACATACCCCACCCACCAACCCTCACACCCAGCCTAACCCACACACCCAGCCTCCCAGACCACTCACATTCCCAGCTCATAAACATTTGACTCGCGTGCATGCACGCACACAAAGTGACAAACACGCACACACCATACATACCCCACCCACCAACCCTCACACCCAGCCTAACCCACACACCCAGCCTCCCAGACCACTCACATTCCCAGCTCATAAACATTTGACTCACGTGCATGCGCGCGCACAAAGTGACAAACACGCACACACCATACATACCCCACCCACCCACCCTCACACCCAGCCTAACCCACACACCTACCCTCCCAGACCACTCACATTCCCAGCTCATAAACATTTGACTCACGTGCATGCGCGCGCACAAAGTGACAAACACGCACACACCATACATACCCCACCCACCCACCCTCACACCCAGCCTAACCCACACACCTACCCTCCCAGACCACTCACATTCCCAGCTCATAAACATTTGACTCACATGCATGCGCGAGCACAAAGTGACAAACACGCACACACCATACATACCCCACCCACCCACCCTCACACCCAGCCTAACCCACACAGCCACCCTCCCAGACCACTCACATTCCCAGCTCATAAACATTTGACTCACATGCATGCGCGCGCACAAAGTGACAAACACGCACACACCATACATACCCCACCCACCCACCCTCACACCCAGCCTAACCCACACACCATACATACCCCACCCTCACACCCAGCCTAACCCACACAGCCACCCTCCCAGACCACTCACATTCCCAGCTCGTGCAGATTGGACTCTGACGATATCTCCTCTTCTGGCTCTTTTTTGCGCACTTTGGGCTGCACGGTGGCGGGGCGGGCGGCGGCGGAGTGTGGGAACATGGTGCCCCTCAGCAGGGAAAAGTCCCGCGTCACGGCAAAGTCCACCGTGCCCAGCCGGTCCTCCTCTTCATCTTCCCCCTCCTCCGCTGTCGGCACTCGCACCGCCTTCCTCTGGTGCTGGGGGAAGGGAGTTATAATGGAAAGCGTTAGAAGGATAAGAACAGAGGACAGACAATGTAAAGCTTGATGCAAGCTAGAAAATAAATGTTTCACTTGGAATACAGAAGACTCAATGAATCTGCAATGGAATTAACGAATCTGGAATGGAAAGCAAGTGTGTGCGTGCATGTGTGCATGTGTGTGTGTGCTTGAGTTATGTGGGGCTCTGACTTAGCTCACCATGAATTTTTGTAAGCTGTTGCTGCTAAATGTGAGATTAAATTCACCAAGGTATCTGAACATTACATAACACAAAATAAGCCAGTAATAGAAAAAGACTGAGCTCTAGTCTGGGTGTGTAAACTTATCAATACATACTAACATATAAAAGAGATGCAAAAAACAAAAGTAATAAAATTGAAAAGCATCAGGTGTTTCACTTTTTTTCAAGGTCTTTCCTGCCATCATTTACCATTGTTTTAGCTTTTGTTTTTAAACAGATCAAGCTGGTAATTAGATACGATATAGGACACAACTCTCTGCATGCATCAACCAAATATAAAGCCTTATATTTGCTTACTTTATTATTTTTAAATCAGATATGAACTTACAAACAATGTGGTAGAAGGAGCCCCAGTAGGAATTTCCATCATCTGATCTTCTGGCACAGGAGGCAGCTCCAATGAATTACGGGGCTGTGACAAAAAGGTCAAAGTCACATAAATGTGTGTGTGTGTGTGTGTGTGTGTGTGTGTGTGTCAAGTCAAGTCAAAATTTTATTTCCAGATGGGAACATTGTATAAGCAAATGACATGCTTTTTTTCAACAAGCCATCCATAAAAAATGATGTAAAGAAAAAATAAAGAATTAAACATTCCAAAGTAGTGTGTGTGTGTGTGTGTGTGTGTGTGTGTGTGTGTGTGTGTGTGTGTGTGTGTGTGTGTGTGTGTGTGTGTGTGAGTGAGTGTGTATGTGTGTGCGCGTGCATGTGCACATGCCTGCATGCATGCTCACATGCCAAGTTCAAGTTCACAGGTTTATTCATTTGTCTTTGAGTTACAAAGAAAATCATTGCTCGGGATGCACATAAAACAATAAAATGTTTCTTACATAAGCCACACAAATAAAACGCACAGAAGCGACACACACACACACACACACACACACCACATTTTGCTAAGACTTTTTATAAACACTTTTGATTCAAATAAGTTATGATAAGATTACTAGATTATGACAACACTTTTAGAGCATAAAACATATAAATCAATCATCTATCAAAATCTATAGACCATGACATTACTAACAAATCTCCAGACTCACACACCTCTGAATGATCCAATACACCCCCAAACCCCCTCCCATCCACCCACTCACACATCTAAGCCACTTATGTCCATAACATATAGAGGATATTTATAAGCAAAAATTAATGACGAGAATTCAATACATATCACAGTAAATAACAGTATTACATCCCAGCAATATTAATAATAACAATACCACATAAAAGGCAAGGTATCATTCATAAAAACAAAAGGAATAATAATCTCATAATTATACTAAAGTCATCAAACAATAAGCCAGTGTGCAGGCAAGCTTATGTCACTCTACCCTTGGAATAATACATAACAATAATAGTCTCAATAATCCCTCCCTCTCTCATTCCCTCCAACTTAGACACGCATACATTTTCACTGATAGTTTCAATGGCCAAAGCGCTGAAGAGCAAAACTTTGAGAAAACTTTGACATGCGGGAGTCAGATATACACTGAACGGCAGACAAAATCCTACGCCTAATTCTCCTGACTTACCGACATGGGCTTGGAAAGCATTCTCTTGATGGCACGGTATCGATCGTACAATGGTCGCATCAGGTCTTTGTCTTCCTTGGAACTCTGCAACACAAGCAGCATGGTTCGCTGAACAAATCAGTACTTTGGGGGAAAACAACCAGAGGGCAACATTACTTCGCTACAAAAAACCCACTTGCCACACGGTTCAAATGTAAATGAATAGGAGGAGGTAAAAAAGAAGAGGAAATGAGAATGGATGTGGACAGTAATTTTGATGCTTGTCAACAAAATATGAGTCTACTTCATCAGTTAACTTGTCAACAGCAACAAAAAGTAACAGGAATCCTTCTATTTGTATTCTTTGTACATGTATTCGTAAGCAATTAAATGTGGTTTGATACCATTTGACTTCAAAGCATGTTTGTCCCACATACACTTGTAAGGTTTTTATTTTTTTGTTTTTACAGATAAGTTTGATCTGTTACATTTAAAATCTTAAACAAGTTTTATTTTTGCTTCACTATTTTGAACACAGAACATCTGATGTAACAAAAGTTTGAAATATTTGATTGCTTTGGACACAACTCTGCCCTCTTCATCATAGAAAAAAGACTGAAATCTAATACAGTCGACCCCCTCACGAACGGCCCTCTGAATTACGACCTCCCCTCTTTTATGACTGAAATATGAATGACGGATCGTTTTTCTTCTAAACTTGCCTCCTCATTTACGACTCCCCCTCTAACGCGTTTTGCGACCGTAAATCTTGTTGATTTTACGACCGATGCAACACATTCTGACAATTATCAGTCGCAAAAACGATGATATCTATCCTTCTCGGCCTCAGTTCGAGCCGACGCACAGCTGGGGTACCACTGTTGTTAGGTCAATCTCGGTAAAAACGAACCGTTCTCATGCCGAAATTGAAGAATTTAATCAGCGATATCACGATCTGACCACTAAATGTCACCACTTTTATGCACATGTGTCATCACTGAGCAGTTTATGATCAAAGTTTGAACTGAAACGGTCGCGATCGTGTCGATCTTTACGAACTCTGTGCACACGTAGGCCTAAATGCGAAGTCAACTCCCAAGTTGAAACTAGGTGATCGGTCACACTCCATAAGTTGGAACTCAGTGAATGGTCTCACTTTACAAAAAATAAGTTGAAAAGCAGCTCCTTTCCGTTATCAAACTGATAAATCAGCGTTAGTGCGTGCACTGAAACACTCACTGAATGCAAACAACACACAAAATCCGATAAATGAAAGCAGCTGGCGCATTAGCGTTTGCCGTGATTTCGTATTTGCGGTGTATGCGGCGCCATTTTGTCAGCCGAGTTGTATGCGCGGTAAAAGTTCCGTGTGTGCAAACTGTGATTGAAAATGAACTGCCAGAGCGTAAAATGGCGAAAATTAGGTCTGTACTGTTGTTATGTGTAGTTTGTGTGTGAGTGCAACACGGGCCGCGAGCACACTTTCTGTTTTAGCCCGTTTTCGCTCGTTTTCGTATATTAGCTAGACCGCGATGTTTCATTCAAGAATGACGGAGAAAGCATGTTTTAGTTCTAGTGTATGCATGTGCTGTGCGTCATATACGGTGTAGTGAGTCACTGAGTGCATTGTTTTGGTCACCCCTGATTTAAGACCCCCCTCTTTTACGACCGATTTTCCGCGATTTTTTGAAGGTCTTAAAAGAGGGGGTCGACTGTATACAAAATCAATCAATATTTCTGTCTCACATTCACAAACAGAACTTTACCTTCGGATTAAAAACCCATCATCATTATCACAGTTATATACGATAAAAGCTTGTTTGTATATAAACTAATTGTGTTCAACCCACCCCCAGACACATGCACCAGAGCTTCAGATTGTTTGCAAACTTCATGGGTCATATGACCCCTGACTACAGAAAATGATGGGTCAATTTCCAAAATAATGGGCCAGTAATGTATCACTGCGGTACTAAACATAAATTGTACGGCAGATTTTGTGGGTCATATGACCCCTGGCTGCACAAAATGAGGGTCAATACGGGTCATTGGCCCTCTGACAATGTGAAGCTCTGATGCACTGCGCAACACAAGGATTAGTGACGACACTACGTACAGGTCTGCCGTGCAGCCCCTCAAAATGCAGCAGTGATTTCTGCACAGCCAGCTTCTCCTCCTGCACCTGGTCCCGCGTCATCAGCTGAAACATCCCCATCCACACTGTCACATCAACACTTGTAAATCACGTAACCTATTCAGACTATTGTAAAGTGCTCAGAGCTTGGTCTCAGACTGTGGTTTAATTCTATAGTCATATGTGAGCACTAATACATGGCAACACATCCTCACAATCTACTTATAAGTTGTATGCATTATCGTCATATTATTGGCATTTGTTACCATCTATACAACTGAGACATCATCATCATCATGCCAAAAACATAATCATTGCTCATCATCGCTACTAGTTGACCATAAAACGACAAAATTAACAGCCCATGAAAAAAATGTATCAATGAAAATGTTAATCACCACGCCACCAGCACATCAACAACATTCTTTTTCATCATTCCTCCGAAGTCGGAGTGTGGCTGTCCATGTGGCGGGGTAATAAAAAAATGGTCACACACGTAATGTTCTCATCCCTAGCTGGTGCATTTGTACCATAGTGTTCAAGCTCTTCGGCTGTTGGGATGATCCCTGGAATCTTTTAGCCAGAGTATGACGACAACAACACAACAAATCATCATTACATTTACATCCCCAAATGTGACACGAACACACGGCGATCAACACACTTCCAAGTTGGAATCCAATACCCAGCCTACAGCCTGTGTTGCAAACCACTTGGGATGTTTGCAGCTGAACTTTGTTTCTCATTTTTGTTTTTTTACTAAAACTGCCAACACCTCACTCCCCACAAGGTGTAACATAGGCGCATGTGATGGCACAAACTTTTGCCTGAATTAGTGTTGTCAGCTCTAAACCTACTGTAGCCCCGCAACTTCAAGAGCATAATTTCTGGAGGAAGAGAATTTTCTTCAGGCAGATCAGTGCCTGAACCTCCCATATTTTTCGGACTATAAGGCGATACTTTTTTTCTCCCAGACTAAGACCCCTGATCAACACACTTCCAAGTTGGAATCCAATACCCAGCCTACATCCTGTGTGGCAAACCACTTGGGATGTTTGTAGCTGAACTTTGTTGCTCATTTTTTCTTTTTTATTAAAAGAGCCCAAATCTGCTAATGTCTGACTTAGGCAGCAATGCTATGAGGTGACAATCTATTGTTGTCTTTGAACAGCATTAATGCCAGTACTAAGACCTTATAATAAGGTGCGCCTTATAGTCCGAAAAATACAGTACATCAAACTGCCTGAATTTGGGCTTGAGGCCTGCCCACATGCACCGATTCTGTGCACTGACCGTGAGGTCCTCAGGCCTGCAGGCGTCTTGACGCTTCTCCCTCAGGGTGACGTTGATGACGTGCAGCGTGTCCTCCACCTTGAGGGGATCCACCCCTTCCCCGGACGACGAGGCCCCGCTGCCGTGGCGACTGCGATTGCCGCGCTCACACTCCTCTCGAAGTTCTAGTGGTAGTGATGCAGCAAACAAGCATTTCAATGCAATTAGGCTTGTAGCATAAGTACTTTTCTAACTTTCTGAGAAAAATGAGAAACACTTCCGTGGCATCACTCGGATTAACCCCTTCACTGCCAGATAAAAAAATAAATTATCGATTTTGTTATTATAAAATTTAAAAGAGACCTGTTACACTCGATCTGAGAGAATGATCTGGAGATATCCCTTTCCTGACTTGTTGAAACCAAAAACCTCATTCCAGGGCTATTACATCAGAAGTTAGGGCATCATCAATGACATCACACACCCTGTAGTAGACACGGGGCAGGCAGTGAAGGGGTTAAGGAAAAATGTTAAACTTACATCAACAACAATATTGGATAATAACTTTTGTCCAAACTATAGGCAGAAGGTGAAGACCCATTCTGCTGTTCTGTTGCAACTGTTATTGCAAAATAGCCTAAATCGGCCAATGTCTGACTTAGGCAGTAATGCTAAAAATTCGACAATTGTCTTCTCTTTGAACTTGTATTTATATTCCAAAATGCCAAGTTTGTAAGAAATGTTTTTTATTCCTCGATCACGGGCCATGCCTAAATCTCCAATCCGGTGTTAAGGGTGAGGTCTGCTGTCTTCTTCAGCACCTCGGTAGGTCCCCATAGCTTCTGTAGGAGCTCCATTCCTTCCGGCCAGGTTTGGTAAGAAAGGTCTAAATTTGAACACAAACTGCCTCCACAACTCTGACATACAGCTAATGCTCACATGATTACGCATTTCAAATGCACACTCTTCCATTAACACTCTACCTACAAGGAGAAATGCAGTGCACTGAAACGAATGCAAGACTGAAAACTACTGTGTACACATTATTTCTGGTATATCTTCCCCTTTAGCTCACTCACCATTCCCCTCTGGCACAAAACAAGACAGTACTCACTCTTCAGGTCTTTCCTGGTGCGTGACAATTCAGCCATGTGCTTCTTCACTTCAGGTCTGGCTGCTTTCTCACCTTGCGAGGGCTGCATCAGAAAGGCACACACACAGGCAACTGTGTTGAAAAGAATGGACTTCAAAAGCATGTCTGTCCTACCGCATTGAACGAAAGATTGACCCTTTCAGTGCAAGAGAAAAAATGAGAGGTTATCTTTTTTTTTAAATAACAACATTAAAAAGAGACTTGTTTTAAGCACACACAAAAACAGCATTCCAGAGTTTTGACATCATCAGTGACATCATATTGACCACAGTAGACATAGGGCCGGTAGGGAAGGGGTTAAGCTACACCATAATTTACATAATGGTTTTGTTAATACCTTGAAATGCAACCAATTTGTTGATTGTTTAGATCAGAAAAACACCTGCTCTTTTCTTTCAGTGTAAAATTCCACAGTAAAGAATAAAAGAAAAATTATTTTTACAATTTGTGCCTTTACATTTTGACAAACATTTACAGAGTTGAAACAAGAGAATCCACACAAATGTCTAAAATGCCAGATTCTTTTGAATACCTTGTTCATTTGAAAAAAACCCACTGTTTTACCTATTTGTAAAGAGCACATAAAATAGCATAGATCAATACATCATTCTTACCTTATACCCACGGTCTCTTTCAAACTCTTCCTCAAACTGTTTGATTTTTTTCTTGTGACCTGGAAACACGATAAAACATTTTTAGTTGTGCGTTGGAACACCACAATACAAAAACAGATCATAACAGATAAATGCCTGATATATTGAAATGTGTGTGTGTGTGTGTGTGTGTGGTGTGGTGTGGTGTGGTGTGTGTGTGTGTGTGTGTTGTGTTGTGTTGTGTTGTGTGTGTGTGTGTGTTGTGTGTGTGTGTGTGTGTGTGTGTGTGTGTGTGTGTGTGTGTGTGTGTGTGCTTACTGCCACTTATGCATGTCTATGCAATGTATGCATAGGTTTGTGTTCTTACCTCTGTGAATCGTGTGAAAAGTAAAGTATGTGTGCACACCAACCTGCTAAATATGGAACAAAACCAATTCTCACCTTGAATTTTCTTGGTCAGTTGTTTTAAGCGATGGCTGTATTCATCATCAATCCTGCACACACATATCCCAAGGTTTATACAAATTTATGCATGTATCCATGCACACACACACACACACACACACACACACACACACACACACACACACTCACACACACAAATTCACTCACACTAACACATACTGTAACACACACAAAGAAAAAGAGAGAGAGAAAAACTGTTAGTTGTTGGAAAATATAACTCTAATTAAGTCAATTCATTCATGTGCCTTTCTACTGAATTTTGTTCTTGATCTTTTTCTTAAGTCTAGATAATTATATTCAGAGAGTTAATTAAAATTTGATACATTAATTTTTAGTACCGGTACCTCAAAATTATTTGCTAGCAATACAAGCCATACGATCATTATCATTATTATTGAAGTGGAGATCATCATGAGTTCAAAATTGTCTTCACAAAGTAAACACTACAGAAGTCTCCACCTTTCTGGGTAAAGAAAAGGAGGATGAGAAGAAGAAGAAGAAAAGAAGACAACAAAAAAAGGTTTACAATATGAAGTGCAAGGACCGAGACACCACTACATACATCAGCTTCTGGTACTGATCCTGGTGTCGGGGTGGAGATGGGGCCACATCCGTATTAGAGTCAGTCCTGGGGAATAAAAGTAGGTGACTTGGTGTTAGCACTTCCTATCACACTGTGTTCACACTTTGATGTATTAACAACACACTTTCATTGAAAATTAATAACCCAAAAAGCAATTTTTTAAAATGAAAAAAGAGTTAACCTCCCTTAACCCTCTTGCATTTATTCCGGCCCAAACCGGCCAGCCTCAAGTTGCCTCTGTGTATTAAAACCGCCCTTAGTTTGCCCCCACTCTCAGACCCCCTCTGATGGCATTTTCATCACGCACTAAGTTCTGGCTTGTTATACACACACTATGGAGAAGCTTCTCACTTGCAATCATGTGATAGTAACTGTATGGTGCTCTGTGTGCTTCAAAAGACAAATTTTCCCGAAAATGTGTGAAAGAATCTGAACACTATACCAAAAATAAAATGTAACAAATGCGAATGCTAGAGGGTTCAATTAAAAACTGAAAATGCCACAATGTATTTACAAACTATCTCTTGATATGTTGGGTTTGCCCACACCACCACCACCACCAACAAGCTTTTTGCTGTATATTTTTCTAAATAAAATAAGAGTTGAAATCTAAGCAAACTTTGCTTTCTTGATTTTCAAAAAATGTTCTTGTAACTCTTCAAAATCAATTATTATAATTTCATATTCTGACATTTTCTCCCTCACACACAACACACACTCTCTCTCCTTTTTTTTAAATAAAAAGATAGTCATTTACTGTGAATGTGATGCACACAATGAATTAAAAAACCACTTTTAGCATGTTTTTACTTTTAGCATGTCTTCAAACTTTATGGGTGTTTTAAAATGGGGAACAAACCATGTTATCAGGTTCAATCTTAATCTACTGACCCGTTTCGTTTTTTGATCTTGCTGAAACATGGGGAAGGCATGCCATTCATCTCATCTGCATGTGCCTTCACATTCTTGTCCCAGGACCCACCACTCTGGGAGTTGCTGGCCAGAATTGGACCTGTCAACACATTTAGAAAAAAAAAAATAATTCAAGTTTCTTCTTCCCTCTCTCTCCTTCTCTCACTTACTCACCCCCTTACTCTTTTCCCTCTCCTCTCTCTCACACACCACAAAACCACATGATGCACAGACACACGCACACCATACACACACACACATATGCCTACTTCATCCCTCCTCCCTCTCTCTCACAAACACAGAATCACACACACACACACACACACACACACACACACACACACACACGCACACACACACACACAGACACACACGCGCACGCACACAGACACACACACACAGACACACACACACAACTCACCTGAGCCATCCACATGCTGGTGCAGTGTAGAAAAATCCAGCGGGGGGATCATGGGCCGGTGCTTGCTAACTGGCGACTTCTCCGGGGAGGGTGTGGGTGTGTTCTCCTGGTTCTCGTGAAGATTCAAAAACTCCATGGGCTTGAACCGGTGGTTGTGGTTGATGTCCTCTTTACCTCCATCATCATCGTCGTCATCATCACTGTCGTCATTATTGCCGCCGAGGGCGAAGGATTTGGCTGACCACTTGTGGGTCTGGAAGTTGCCGTCGGTGACCACGATGGCCGTTTCTTCTAAGAGTTCGGTCAGTTCCGTGTCCAGCTCTTTCTTTTCCAGGCTGCTGCGCCGGAACTTGAGAGAGGGCGATCGGCGGGGCGGCCCACTGGACTTCTTCACCTGGGAAACAATACAGTAAAATAAATTTTAAATATGAAGGTAAATCCAATAAGAGAATTAGCAAGGGTGTCAGTAACAAGCCCTGAGCACAAGAGTTACTCGACAGGACACACCAGCTTCACATATACCACCAGACAAAATTTGAAGGGGTTCTGTAAAGAGGTTCATAATATACTGCGCAGACACACATAATGGCAAACAAAGAGAGAATGAAACAGACACAAACAATACAAATGTTCTTCCGCTTTGGATAGAAGTGGATAGCTAGCAAAGCAAACTTCATTACTGCCTTTTAACAAGTAAGGCACACTTAGTGAATTACTTACGTAAAGGAAAAAAATAATCGCAAGAATCCTTTGAGAAGCCGTTTATAATCTAATACTTTTGTACTTTTCTAGATCATTTGCGACACAAACACCTACCCACCTCCCCCCACACGCACAAATGCATGCTTTTCTTTTCTTTTTGTTTTAGTTACTGCAGTGCAAATAATGATAAACAGTGTTTGTAAGGAGGCACATATCTGTTGATCATTTCCAAACTTTACAACATGCAATTGATCTATGAAGCATTTGAGGTAATCACCAAGTATACTTTCATGCTTGACATGAGCTACGTAAACTTACATTCCCAAGCATTTCAGAATCCCGATGCAAGTCATCAAAAGATCCCTCCCGAGATTTTCTGCACACAAATAAAGAGATTAAAACTGAAACAACACAACCATTGTTGACGAAACAGTATTCATAATTCTAAACAGATCAAGAAAAACCCATCAAGAGAATGTTTTTAGATGTCACAAATGCATGCAAACCTTGCAACGTAGCTTGCATTTTTTATAAAGAAAGCATTTTATTATGACTGTACTGTACAAAAAACCCATCAAGAGAATGTTTTTAGATGTCAGAAATGCATGCAAACCTTGCAACGTAGCTTGCATTTTTTATAAAGAAAGCATTTTATTATGACTGTACTGTACAAAAACCCCATCAAGAGAATGTTTTTAGATGTCAGAAATGCATGCAAACCTTGCAACGTAGCTTGCATTTTTTATAAAGAAAGCATTTTATGTATACTTTACTGTACAAAAATTGCACAGATCATCATTTTACAACACACTTTGTTGTTAAAATCTTAGCATCAACAATCCTCTTACATTTCGGTCATGGAATCTCCTCCAGCACCACTGTCAGGCTGACCACTGCTTCTGACCTGAGACAGAAAGCCCAAAACACTCATTCAAACATAATAATGCACAACATAGTCAAAATAAATGTTGGTCCCATCTTTCTGTTACAAATCCTTCTCATTAAGCCTACCTCCCCTATTAAAGAACCGGGAATTGATGCGGGAGGGGGGAAGGGGGAAGGGGACACTGAGACAGTGGATGACAAGGTGAGAGGGTCTGGGATACCCTGAAGAAAATAATATAAAATGTCAAAATCTTGGCAGTCTGACGAATTTTTTACAAAAATAGTTATGTAACTTTTTTTTTTAATGTGACAAATTTACACAAACAATGCAATCAGCTTTATCTATTTTGTTTGAACAAGGAAAAAGCTACAACAGCTAAGCAGATGGTGCACAGCCAGAAGAGACACCATTTAGAAAAAAACAATAAACATGCACAAACACACACACACAGACACTTAACTTTCCCACACTTTTACCTACCAGCAGGTCATCCAAAGGCCTTGACTCTCTGTTCAACTCCTGCTTCAGCAGCCCGGAGATGGTGAGACAGTCTGGCTGACTGCTGCGTCGTTCATACAGCTCCACCTTCGCCCGCACCGACGTGGCCAGGTCTTCCAGCCCACTTCAACACGCGTCACAACATGACCACAATGACAACTCCCCCACATTGTCATATCAACAAAGTACATGGGGCATTAATGGAACATAATGACAACTCCCCCACATTGTCATATCAACAAAGTACATGGGGCATTAATGAAACATAATGACAACTCCCCCACATTGTCATATCAACAAAGTACATGGGGCATTAATGGAACATAATGACAACTCCCCCACATTGTCATATCAACAAAGTACATGGGGCATTAATGGAACATAATTATGAGCCTACACCCTTGTACCATAACACAGGCTTCCATGGTTGGCATAGGGTTGCTCTCGTGTTGGTAGGACAATGGGGTTAGGTCTTGGGGTCCCATAAGCTCCTTAACGGCGTTTCTTTCTCTCATCAAACAAACATTTATAAACCACAGTGGTCACTTTTCACAGCAAATAAACACGATCTAAGGGTGTTACTTTTCTATTCAGAAATAGCCTGGTAATAGCCATGGTCAAGTTTTATGTTGACAGGTGATGGGGCAATGATCAGTTTTCACCTCCACCAAATGGAATGGGATGCGGCATCTCCGCAGTTATCGTTCTTTGCATTTTCCAAGAGTTTCTCCAGACTGATTGTCCTCTGAAGTAGCGCGGGCACCAAAGGAGCGACCAGATATTAGGGAGACACAAAGGGAGGCAACAACAAGACGTGTGAAGGCATGTTGACAGATCACATTGGCAGGGGGTATACTTTTTGTCATGACTGTTATTCCTTCTTTCCATTTATCCCTCTTTTCCTTTTAAACACTAACAGCAGGTTTTAATCAATCATGATAAAGCAAAGGATATTTCCTGATTGATGTTCCTTTTAATTTTGGAGTTAGTATGTAGTGTAATTCAGATACAGGGATTTTCTTTGTATTTTAACTGCTACAAGCAAGCACCTTCAAGAAAACTGAGTCTTGAAACAGTCAAAACCTCGGCTCTATGCATTAGATGCAACCTTTGACCCAGCACTCACCCCTGCTGTGGGACTTCCACATCCTGCACTTTGCTTGGCAATGGTGAACCTGAAACAGCAATAAATCTCAGTCAGACACTTTACCCTGGGGCTGTACTAGAACACACACACACACACACACACACACACACACACAGTTATGATGCAAACAGAAATATCAGTAAAGAAAAGCAAATTTGTTAAATCAACACACCACATGTATAAGATTATTTCAATGTAAAGAAATGTCCAAAAATCGCAAATAAAGTTATGCCAATCAAAGATATGCAGAATTTGACTCAAAGGTTTTTTTATTCAATATTAGTACAGTACAAGAAAAATCCAGAGCAATGTAACACAACCAAGCAATACAATATAAAACAACCAAGCAATACAATTATACATACCTCTTGCTGATGTCTGATCATTACCAAAAAGTCGCTCAGTGATGGTATCATATATCGTCTTCTCCACAAGTCTGAAGAAAACACAAAAATGAATACAACATGGGGTAGAATATCCCCTCTTTCACAAATTTTTTTCAACAAAACTGTTCATTGCTGAAATGGCTTTTTTCTTTATCAAAAGGTAACACTTTGATATATGTAGCTGTACAGAAGTAGAAAAATAGATAACAAATAAATATACATATATATGTGTGATACTGATTCACAGCTGCTTCGAAGAACAAGACAATTCGAAGAATAAGAAAACAATTTTAAAGTTTTAAATTGATCTCAATCATACATTGCGTCATTATCGTTCTCTGCTGAACTTTCTCTCAACCTTCTGTTAGATGTAATAAACTTTGTCTTCACTAATTTACTGTCATAAATAAACTAATTATTAGGGATTCACACATAGCCAGCTGATTCTGGAAGCCTAAACTTTAATTATAACTATAGCACTGCTTAATTCAGTGCATGTTTTAAATTGCAGCTTCATTTGGCAGATGAGCAAATATGTGTACTTACTCAGATGTTCTAGCTGTAACCATCGGAGATTCAATGATGCTGTGGCTTTCACTGCAATATATAGATGATTGAATTCAATACAAGACCTTCGTAAAAATAGAAATCAGACAGGACATATTTAGCAAACAGAGAAATTAAGGGATAGTAATACCAAGGCTACATCAAAATGTTATGCTATGCATAGTTATGAGGGGATTGTCTTTAGCCATGACAAGTTCCTAGCATAACATCATCAGTCTCCAAAATCCTCTGAAGATGGAATGTGGCTGCCCATGTGGCGGGGTAATCAAAAACGGTCACACACTTAATGTTCTCATCCGTAGCTGATGCATTTGTACCATAGAGTTCAAGTTGAAGAGCTTCCGCTGTTAGGATGATCCCTGGAGTTTCGTCAGGGCAGACCTGTTTACCCCTATTTTGCAAAGTTGTAATTTCTGAAACAAAATAACTTAATTTTGAAGAAATAAACTGTAATCCAACGCGTGATCAATGAACGTCGATATCGTACTGACCTGAGTGTGCAATACTAATGTCCGTCGAGCAGTAGACACGTCACCTAGTGCTGAACGACGTATTCCTGGAATTTTGAGGTCACTTTCCAGGAATTTCTGTGCCACTTATGATGTCTTTTCTTTTGATTTTCAACCAGAAGATACAGAAGCTTCGGAATGCACTCGCTTGGACGCCATTTTGAAACAGAAAAGGAAATGGCGTGAAATGACTTTTCACCGCATCGTTTCAAAAGCTTTGCTTACCGACGCAACTGTAGTATTTTTTTTTATATTTAGGATTTTTTTTCTCCCATATTTTTTTTGGTAGCCGTAATTACCGTAATTTGACTTTTCCCCGTAAAAATTACGGCAAATTCGGGATGGTAAACAGGTCTGCCAGGGTAACCCAACAACAATCTTGTGCTTTTGTTTCAACAGACACTTACACAAACATATACACACAAATGCTGAAGAATTCCAAATAATGTATGTGAACAGAATTTAACACATTTAGTAATTAATGACCAAACAGATATGAATTGAAATTAGAGGCGTCTCAAATTCTATACACTTTCTCACTTGTTCCGCCCCAGCGGGATTACCAACGAAATCATCGCCTTCAAACCAACCACTGACAACATATAGATCTTTCCAACACGACTACCTTTCCAGGACAAAGGGGGAGGCTCTGCCGTGGCTCTCCTCGTCACTGAAGTGTGGTGAGTGGATGTGGTTGCTGCCACTGCGGTTGCTGATTGTCGCCTCACTCTTTTCATTATCCATCTCTCCGTCTTGATACTGTGAGCTGTCATACTGCCCCTAACCACACAAATGAGGAAGTTTGATAAACAAACACTTCATGCTTCATACCAGCAGCTCTGAAAGGTGTAAGCTACAAAAAAAGCTTACTGGTCTTTTTTTGTCTTTTCGAAAGCTCTTCAGGCATGGTATTTCTTTTATTTTTCTGTTTCTCTTTTATCAGTGGGGATGGGAGGTTACTAGTATGCTTAAACAAAGTCTAATTAACATGTTGTGGGTCAGAATGCGCACAATATCACTTATCCCTCTTTCACGCCGAACGTTCGGGAACATTCAAAAAAAGATACGGATCGGAAATTCCTAGAACATTCGGGAACGAACGGATTCCACGTGGCCAGTATGGGCGCTTCCACTTTGTTTCTATCACATGGCAGTCACGTGAGCGCCTCAGCCACGCTTTCATAATAGATTACACTTCCGCCAAGCCGTCTAATATGGCTGCTAAGTCGATTCGTTTGAAATATATGAATTTTTGAAACTTAGTGACCGACTTCGGCATTTTCACAATTATTCCAATATGGATGACGAACAGTTATGGCGTCCATTGAATGAGGACAGCAATGAATATTCATATTTTTGTGAAAGATAGGACTTATGAGATTGCAAAGTGATGGGTTAGGAGGGTGATTTGACCTACAGTGAAACCCGTTTAGTACGAATTCCAGGGGAGAGGGCCAATTTACTCGTTGTAAGCATTGCTCGTTCAAACCATTTTATCGATTTTGGCAACCCTGACGAACCTATCAATCGGTCCTCACATCTACTGTGATGTGCGTGTTGGTAAAGTGTGAAAAAGACAGAAAAACGGAAACAACACACTTACCCAACAAAGCATGGTTGTAAGCCCAGTATCCTGTATCCATAGGGTTTTTAATGCCGATTACATACACTTTAAAACAGTTTATTAACACACGATAACATCAAAAACATAAAATCCACACACGCGCTTTAAGAGAAAGTTAAAATTTCCCGGAAGTCACAAGATCAGTGCGCAAAGAGTGAGTCCAGTGTCGTCTGCTTGCGCTGCAGACACCCAAGTTGTTATATCGGCCAATCAGAATGCCGCTTACATATCGAGGGGTCAGTCAAGATGGCGATGTTGTTGTCAGTGTGTTCTCGTTCTAGCCAGGTAGTTGTGCAAGAAAGCTTGACTTTGGGATGGTGGTGTGGTTGTAAGTGCGTTCTCGTTCTAACCGCGTAGTTTTTGCATAAAAGCTTGACTTTGGGAGTCAATAAATTTTACGTTATATGCAAGTTGCTCGTTGTAGCGAGCTCGTTGTATGCAGAATTATTTAACAAGGAAAAAGAAGGCTTGTGGTCGGGAATTTTGAAACCACTCGTTAAACACGGGCTCTCGTTTAAACCGTACTCGTACTAAATGGGTTTCCCTGTATTTCGGCAGCAAGCGAGTTTTTGGTCAATCGATGCAAATTTTTGAAGTCGTGTTACTGACATAGGCATTTTTCCGACTTTTGCAACATGGATGACGAATCGTTATTGCATCCACTGAGTGATGACGGCGATGAAAATTCCCTTTTTGTGTGAAACTGAAAGATAGGACTTATAAGATTGTGAAGTGAAAGGGTAAGTGAATGACCTACATTTCCATTGTCTTATGCTTCACCAGTCTGCAAAAGTAGGCAGTGAATGACTAGTGAATGCAGTTTTGCGACTACACTTTGGCATTTTGATTTTTTGGGTGGAGCGATGCACCCCCATAACATCTTGAAATTCATTTTGCAAAGCAGACAGACATCTCGGCAACACTTTTAAAACAAAAACACATACAAAATCTGCTTGGTTTTTTGTTGTTGTATTTTACGCTTCCCCACCTTTTGTACGGAGTGACGTCCCTTGGCTTAAGATTTCAGAAATGACAGAGCACAGACCATCAGGAAAAAGAGGGCTAAATATAACAAATTCAATGATTACACACACACACTCTCTCTCTCTCATATTCTTTATGCATAATATGACTGGATAGTCGAGACAGACATCATTACAATTTGTATTTCTTTTTGTGCGCCTTGATTGATTTGTTTATTTTCATTAGTTTGTTCTATTTGCACCCCCATGTCATCTAAGCTATGTAAGGCAATGACATTAAACCAGTTCAGTGTTCTCACACGCACGCACGCACGCACACACACAACATACACAAACACACAAAAACAGTTTCCCAACAATAAACATATCAGTATGTACCAAAAAGCAAAAGAAAGCAAGCACACATACTGACATAGATTTACATGTTTAAAATACCCTTATAACAAAATGTTACCTTTCTGGGAGCAGGCACAGGCCTGAACTGCTCTATGTGCATGGACACAGGCGTAACTGAAGGAGAGTTCATCAGCACCTGGGGAGGGGGTGGGCGGGGAGGAGGGGTCTTTTTCATTTTTTGCTTCTGTTGCAGACCCAAAAAAAATTTGCATGTGCACACACACACACACACACACACACACACACACACACACACACACACACACACACACACACACACACAATCACACAAACAACACGTACAACTACATTATACACATCAGACATTAGAGTTCACGGTGAATGTCCCAACAAATAACAACAACAAAAAATCCCCTTTCCCAACAGTAATACCAGCAAGACATTGAAGAATCAAAATTTGCGGTGAATAACTATTATAATAAACTAAGCAATTTCCTCGTACATGCCACACACAAAAAGTGTTAAGATTAACAAAGACTTCTTCCATCAATGGATAAGCTTTTCTTTGACTTGTAATTCCCTCTCTTACAAGTTACAATGATAAATGTAAATATTGCCGTCTCGAAAAAGCTTTAACCTGAAAGTGACAACATGGAATCAAACAGTGGAAATAAGGTAAGTCAAATTTGAAAGGACTGAAATCTTATTTTCAGATAGTCCGATATTTTGAGATAAACAAAACAAAGGCTACAAGAAGGGTTAAATTGGAATCAAAAAGATTATTGAGAGTTATCCAATTTTTGGTGGTTATTGTTGGGGTTTTTTTAGTGAAGTGGTTTTCACTGTGTTACTGACCCATATTTCTGCAGGGTCCACTTCATCGTCCTCTCTGAACAGCTGGTTGTACTCGATGATGAACTGCGACACCAAGACGTTGATCGTGCCCTGGTCCTTCAGCCCCGCAATGCCGTCACCACACCTGTAGGGACACATGTGTACATAGATTTCAACAGCTCTGTAGCATTACAGCATTAGGAACAGGATAGAACGGAGCAAAAATAACCCAACGAGCTGTTTACATTTCAAAATGCTGAACAAGCTCTTTGCATTTCAAATGCTGAACAAGCTCTTTGCATTTCAAATACTGCTTATTTTGCTCTGTACTTATTCAAGGTTTCTCACAAATTCTGTTCACCAGCCCCCCCCCCCCCCCCCCCCCCCCAAAAAAAAAAATCAGATAAATGCAAATACTGTATATATTCACACACAAAACTTTTTTTTAATGTATTTTCTTCTTTTTTTCTGGTCCAAATTGCACTGCACTTCCAGTGCTTGAAATTCGACAAAAGCTAACTTTACCTCCATTTCTCATTTTCTTTTGCTCAGTATACATAAAAAAATGTACAATTCAGACGCATAAAAATCAGGAAAAGAATATAGCTCTTATACACAGACCAGGTCTATGGTGCATGAATAACTAGCAATATTTATAAAATGACAGTAAGTTGCAGTTTAAAGAAATGATCTGATCACAATGATAATGCAACACAAAAGGGTTTTCTGTAGTTCTTTTCACTAATCATTCATCATGAAAATATGTCAGTGACAACGGTACCTGAAGACATTTGGTCCGAACACGATAGCGAGGGCCATGGGCCCCATTTTATTCTCCTCATGATGCGATGACACAGCCACCAAGAAGCCCACAATGTACTTCAGGAGGAAGTAGTTCTCTTCAGGCAAGGAAAGCAGGCGTGATCTCAGCCGCAGAAGGTAGTCTTGTTTGTTGGATAGGCCTACCAATGAACATTTTAAACACATTTCTTCGTCTTCATCGCTCGCTCAGTCTCCTGTCACACGAGCGTACATGCATCATCGTGCTGTTATGCACCTAACCAAGAGTAAGAAGTACCTCCGCCCAGCATGTCTGTCTTCATGTGGAGACAATCTTTGTAAGAGTTTCTAGAACAAAGGCAGAAGAATGGACTAGTAAAGCAGAAAGATAGTAGATGACACTACAGTAAACAAACAAAAAAGGCAGAGTCAAAGAGAGCGATAGATTAGACGAAGCTACAAGCACAGAATTTCCAGAAGGTGGGCAAACTATTTAAATGAAAGACTCCCAGGTATCCCCACAGGGAGTAAACTCATTTGAATTCAAAGAAATGTTTCATTATTTATTAGTTATTCTATATTGAATTGTGATTTTCTCTCTGTATGCATGTGTATGTGCATGCGTGCATATTAAATTAAATAAATCAAACAGCAATATAAAAAAATAAGAATGATATTGTTCGTTCCTAAACAAAATGCAATGAATCAAGCAATCCATCCAATAATATGAATTAATCACACACTCACAGTCACACTGATATCAACTTGCTTTTGCAGTGGTTTTTTTTAACAAAACAAGAATGACTATCAATTCAAACTGTACCCAAAATTGCTGCAAATATTATCTTTATTTATTTATTAAGAATTTTTTTATAGTACTTATGTCTAAGCGCTTTACAATTTCAATAAAATAATCCATATTAAAAACAAACACTTATGTACATGTGCATGCATACATACTGCCCCTCCCAAATATCCTCATATTCTTTCACACACACATACACACAAATATATGGATATATTCAGCTAAAATAATTTACATTAAATTACGTACTTTCACCAACACACACACACACACCTTCACCGAAGGATGCGCACAGGCACGCATACCCCATTCCCCACCCCATACACACTCACAAACATGCACATACACCTGCGTGCATGTGCGCACACACACACATAATCACGCCAACTAAAAACATGAACTATCAACAACTAATAAAGTTGGATTAAAACGTCCTTTTTTTGGCGTTTTAATTCAATACATTATAAAAGTAGATTTAGAGTTATTCATAAACATCTGATTCCATTACGTTTCCTTCTCTTAACCCCTTGACTGCCACCAACGTATCACATACTGACTTGATGACATCACTGATGATGTCATCAGATGAAGAGGAATAACTCTGATAGTGATATGCTGATTTTTGCTCTAACACAGTCAAAAGAGTTATATCCCCAGACCATTTTGCCAGATTGGCTCTATCAGTTGTCTTTTCATGGCATGATTTATATGTCAATGATTTTTTTCTTTAATTTTCTCTGGCAATCAAGGGGTTAAGAGTGCAGACACCTTATATTTTCCTTAAAGTTAAAGAGAACTTAGCATTTTTTCTTCTTTTTCGTCGATCACTCAGACAGTGACACGAATGAAGGCTGTCGTACGCGAAAGACTCTCCAAAGGGCCAAAGATCTTTTCTTGTACTGACACTACTTTTAAAGAGATGTGGACATAGAGCTGGATTTAAGTGTCAGACCCAGCTCTGTTCACTCTCTCAGAGAAAGGACCCGGCAAAACTCCATCGGGCAAACTTTAACCTAAAAGCTCTACAACAGCTGCTGCCTTTATCTCGGAAACTAAGAGTTTTGTGTGACGACAAAGAAGAAGAAAAAGAATAATATCTATCCTTGAAGTTAACCCTTTCGCCGCCAATGTCGCATTTTTGCACCACAATGGTTTTACACCCATGTCACTAAAAGGCATCAAATCAGGGATTGTTATCTGAAGACCCTATTTT
>JAGGCT020000040.1:0-19151 GCA_017654935.2 Phymorhynchus buccinoides | reverse complement strand
TTTAAAATAACAAATTTTAATGGGACCAAAAAAACAAAAACAAGAAATGTATTCACCCCCATGCTGTTCACGTTGATAGTTCTGTCGAAAAGATACCTCGAAGGACACGCAGCCCACAAAACGCGTTTGTTATGGACAAACGTCGGTCTGGCGTGAAAAAGAGAGTGTTTTCTTAAAAAGTAAATAAACCGTTTTTTTTGCCGATTTTGCGCTCACAGCTACGGTAACGTTAGAGCCCTTGTGAACGACCCCCCTGCCTTTGAAATAATTTGAATCCCTGTGGCCAGAATATTGGACGATTAGTTGATTTGAAGTTTCGAAACAATATTAACCGGAAGCGTGGAACCTTGACCTTGGAATTGAACCTTGGGAATAACAAACTAAACCACAATTAAGTCCGAAAATAAGCTAAATATACACACTGGAATCATGTAATGCCAACAATTGATTGAAATAGAGTGATAATGGTTTTTCAAGAAAACGCGACACAAACGGAACGGGACTCAAACACACGCACATCCCAGAAGACAAAAAGCGAACAATAGTCCCCCAGATTGGTTCGGGAACTGATAAGAAAGAGGAAATATGTAGTGTTACAAATCAGAATTCTATCATCATCCTCCAATAATCTCATCTTCTTCAAATCATCACCCTCAATAACTCATCACCATCTAATCGTCATCATCACCATCATCAGAGCATCATCACCTACAATCCATCAATCATCATCTTACATCATACCCCATCCAAACCACCATCATCATCCTCATCAATCTTCAATCATCACCTGCTGCCCTTAGCAGCCGCGCTAAGTGCTCAGTGCTCCCAAACACCACCACTAAGGGAAAGAAACATCATCGCGTCCCCCCTGTGAAAGAGAAACTCCAGGCACAGCGATGAAAATTTCCCTGGCCTTGCCCACAGACGTTTTAGAGATGGATGAAACTGGGAGAGAGGGTGTTGGTGTGTCCGGTGCGTTTTTGTTGGTGGGGGCCTTTACTCCAATGGAATTCAACTCTGCCTGGGGGAGAAAGTACGGGGAAACCAGGGCCAATCAGACACATGAGAGCTTGCAACCAAATGGAAATTAAAAAATTTTCACAGTGGATGGAAAGAAACCAATGCTAACGTCTTAAGTGTTTTTTTGTATGTAAACTAAACTATGCCTCTCAAACTAAATGGGGCCTTGCAAACTGGATCTAAGTGCTGCCCAGGGCCAAACAGGGAATTGGTTGGCCCTTTGGGGAACCTTCGTCCAATTTCCTCAAATCACCTTTGTGGCCGAGGGACGTGGGGAATGTACCGTACCAAGGCGATCGCGGATCCATTCGCCGCAAATAAAAACACACCATTTAGCCCATCCCGCCCGACGGAAAAAAATTCTCCACGCCCCTCTGTTGTCCTTGCAGTCCCAGTTGGTCCCGGAAAACGAACTTAAGTGGCAACATTGCTGACAATGGCATACAATTGTTGTCGTTGTCGCTTGCTGCTACTACTGTTTGGTTTGTCGTTGATGATGTTTTGGTTGTTGAAAGGGATGTTGCCCTGCTGATAACTGTTTTTTGATGTTAACTGTTGATGCTGATGCTGTTGATGTTGATGTGTTTGTTGATGATGATGTTGCTGCTGATACTCTGTTGTTATTGATGTTACTGTTGATGATGAACAATGTTGTTTGCTGTTTGATAGAAATGCAATGTTGTTTTGGCGGTTGATGATGAAACTGTTGCTGCTGAATACTAGTAAACTGTTTGTTTATTGGATGTACTACTGTTAGAAATGCTGATGCTGTTGAATGGCTGAATGTTGTTGTGATGATTATGTTGCTGCTGATACTGTTGTTATTAGATGTTATTTAACTGTTGATGTATGTTGCCCGTTGATTATGATGATGTAATTTCTGTTAGAAATGAATGATGCTGGAAATGGCTGCTGGCTTGATACTATATTTTTGTTATTGAATGTTTAACTGTTTTGCTGCTGCTGGCATGTTTTCATGATGGTGTTTTTGCTCTGCTGATATATACTGTTGTTATATTTGATGTTACTGTTGAAATGCCTGGTTTTGCTGTGGATGGAATGATGTTTGTTTGCTGTTTGATGCTGAATTGTCGCCTTGCTGATACTGTTGTTATTGAATGTTCTGGTTATGCTGTTGCTGTTTGATGAAATGTTTGTTGTTGCTGTTTGAAATGATGAATGTCCGCTGCCTGAATACTGGTTGTTCCATTAGATGTTACTGTTTGATGCTGCTGCTGTTTATGATGGATGATGGGTGTTTTTTTGTTTGATGATCAGATGTTGTTGCCTGCTGATAATACTGTTGTAATTGAAAGTTACAAACTACTGTTTGATGCTGCTTTGCTGTTGATGTGATGTGTTGAAATGATTTGGATTTGCATCTCTGCTATACTGTTTGTTTTATGAGTTTACTTGTTTGATGCCTCTTGCCTGGTGAATGATGATGCCTAATCAAATGTCACAAAGACACCTACCAAAATGACGAAGCCCCATCCGAAAACGTTTTGGTCTGAGTTTGGTCCGGCTACTACTGATAAGTCTTCAATGATGTGGTAACTGGATCATAATTAAATAAACTCTGTAAAACAGTCATATTCAAAATGAAGTGTGCCAAAAAAAATGCATTGCAAAATTTACATACTTTAGGAAATTGTAAGAAACGGACATCTTTATAAATGGGTATGATAAACCATCTTGAAATGAAAATGTGGTCAGAGGGAGGAACTAACTGACAGAATTCTCTGAGAATTTCCTCCCCTTGGCAAATTGTTTTTTTAAATTAAAAACGTATATATACGTTTTTTAAAATACAACGTAAGCCTATCAATCTTAGAATAACTAAATAAAACTAAACAAGATTAAGCCCTAGTTTCTCCTACTTTATCTTCACAAAATAACTACTGAAGTCTGCAAATCATACCATATATTTACCACACTTTAGAAAAATTTAAAATAGACTACACCTATTAAAAAGAATGAAAAACATCTTAATGAAATCGTTTAAAGGGAACTAACTGATACTAGTTGTTAATACCTTTAATTGGTCCCTATCTAAAAACGTGAAAACGACGTTTTCAACATATAAACTACCAAACGTGCAAACGAAAATAACTCCAGTTAACCGGTTAAAGAAGGTCTTTGGATCAACAAGCTGTCCAGGGAAGTGTACAACTGATGGTAGACAGTGCAAAAAAAAACTAAACGAAAAAAAACGACATAATTACGTAAAAATAAACAAATACCTTTTACCTTTCCAACTTACTCTATTATTTAAAAAAAACTAAAAATAACAAAATAACGAGAAAAACAAAAAATAAGTTATAAAAAATATAAAAAACACAAGGGATGTATAATAAAAAAAACCAAAACCAAAAAAAAATAAACTTTATTAAATTTTTTGCACTACTTAAAAAAAAATGACCTTAACAACAAAAAAACAGTGAAACACGTTAGTAAAAAATTAAAACAAAAAATAAAACCTTTGTAGGCTAATAAATGATCCTTATAAACAAAACGGAACACATTAAAAGGCAACTAAATACCTTTCAACCAACAATTTACCGTGTGAACTAAAACGAACGCATAAAAAGAAAAAATAAAACATTAACAATTATAACTCCTTTGTAACCATAAAAACAAAAAACAATATAAATGGATAAAACAGTATCCATATAACATAATTAACTAAAATATAATCCTTTAATAATAATATTAAAAAAAAAAACAAACACAACTAAAGAACAAACAATAAAAAAATAAAAAAAAAAAAAACTGTTCACTAACAATAAACACCGAAAAAAAAGAATAACAACTAAAAGTTTATAACCTAAATAAATCTTTAACAGACCAAACGCCCTCTTGGGTGGCGATGGAGGATAACAGAATATAAAACAATTGTGGCCGATTGAAGGGCAAAGAGAGAACAAACACAAAAACCACACCCAAATTCGCATCATCAAACAAAAAAACTTCAAGTGGGGTGTGATAAATGAACAGAACTTATCAATCTTCGCCAGATGACCTCGCTCCTACTCAAAGCCTAACAAAAAAACCAAAAAAAATATATATAAACTATATAATCCAAACACCAAACAGACACAAAACGCAAACAAACAAACCAACAAACACACCATCCACACTACACACAAATACCGACGGAAATTACATGCATCTGGAATAAAGCATACATTTTATAAACAGATGAAACTCCAAACAAACAAACATACCAATCAAAACAAACAACACCGAATCCACCCTACAGCAAAACATACCACTGGAAGACAAAGAAAGAATTCCTACATCTTTCCACCTAAATAAGAAAGTAATGTCCCCATCTGGGCTACCGGCCGGGAAAAAGACGTAAAGCTAAGTTTTCGTTCACTACCATCTGAGAGTGCAATACTTTGCATAACAGATGCAATATAAAAAATATGAATAATTCCAAACATTGTTATGCTTCAATTTATTTTCGTCATAATAACAACTAATCTTCTTCCAATTTTTCTTGTCCCTCATTCTTCCTTACATGTAGCACAAGCACACGCACGCAAACGAACGCACACGCACGCATACAAGCACCACACACACACTTGCAACACACGTTAACAAAATATTTAAATATAAAATCTTCCCGGCGAATGCCACATTTTGTTTGATTAAAAAAATGAAATTAATTTCTTCTATAAAGCGTAATGGTTGAACTTAAGCCAAAGATCTGTTTATTACTGGCGGTTGAGTTACTTATAAAGAAAAGATAATCTTTTTACTGTGCGTGCCCCCAAGGGAAATCCGGTTCCCTAAATCCCATTATACAACGGAACCATGTAAAACAAGAAAATTAAAAAAATGCTCGTTTTCCAATCTGACATAAAACGGAAGTACAAAACAGTTTCCTGCTTGCAGAGTGTAATTCATCTTAAAATCGGTATAAATTATTATTAATTGGGTAACACACCCAGACGCACAGCTGGGTAAGTGCCAAACCCTTAAAAATACGTAAAATGTCCAATGTCAATACAGTATTTTCTCCGCGTCAAATACTGATTTGAAATGAACCCTACAGATTATAAATCGATCTTTCCCATTAGTAGTAATGTGAGTTGCAGTCCCCGTGTATGAAAAAAGGTCAACTAACCTCTGCTAACATAAACCAAAAAAAACACCCTTTTAGGGGGGCCCAGCCATTCGTCCCACCCAAAATTTTTTCCAATTAAATTTACCTGGGTAGAGACAAAAGTGTGGATTTGTTCCTGTGGAACACAAATAATAAAATAAGGGTCTATCCTTACTTCCCAAAGCTAAGAACAATAGTGTCTTTTTGGATAATAAGACCCCCAAATTTGAAAATGCCTTTTAGTGACATAAGTGTTAAATCACTGTGGTGGGCTAAATGCGACTTTTGGCGGTGAACGGGTGAAAAGATTTTAAGAAAGCATTTTTTTTAACATCCAATCTCGATCCCCACTCTTCCCTGATACATCCATACAACTGAAACCAGTGGTAAAAAACAAAGAAATTATCTATTTTTTGTCACCCAACAAAAACACTTTCCCATTTTCAATATCCATGTTGTAAAGCATTCTGGTCAATGCTTGATTTGGTAGTCTATTATTTGAGTTGAATCAAAAACGAAACCAATATTAAAAGACACTTAATGTAACTGTTGACATACATTGCCAACCTACCGATCTCCAAAGTTAGACCTAAAATTTAGTTTGGTGTTTGCACATAGGAAAACCCCCCCAAAAAATCGTTTTTACAAATTTAACATCATTATTCTAGGAAATGTAACTCTTTTCTATGTTCCTCTAATGTTGTGTTAACCCCATATTTTCGGAACTCTAACATAAAGAATTGAGGAACTTTCGCGTCAAAAATTCTTAAAGAATATAGGCCAACAAAAAAAAGAATTTGAACTGAAACGAATTTGATTAACAAACAAGGATTAAGATAATATAACAAAAAAAAAAAAAAAAGTTTGAAGAACAACAAATGAAAATGAAAAAAACCCAATAAAAACAAACAACAAGAAAGAAGAAAGAAAAAGAAAGAAAAGGGACCATTAATTCTTTCAACAAAACCTTAAAAAATCAGAATGCAGTGTGTGGGTGTGGTGTGTGTGCGTGGTGTGTTTGTGCGTGCGTGCGTGCGTGCCGCGCGCGCGTTGCGTGTGTGTGTGCATGTGTGCGCGCGCGTGTGTGTGGGGAGTGGTGGGTGTTGTGTGCGCGTGTGTGGGCGTACAATGCGTGCCAGGCCACGTGTGGGTGGGTGTGTTTTAACTTACGTATGCATACACAACTTCCCTGAACATACAGACAGACATAAAGACAAGTGAGAAAAACAGACAACTCAACCATCAACATCACTACTGGTCTCTCAGATAGACTTTTATATAACACATAATCCAAGACTCCAGTCATAACAATAGACCTTGTGCTTACATACGTTTTATATTTTCAATATCCAAGGTAACCCAGACAATTGAATTTTGTAATAAATGCCATGGTTTGAAAGGACGATAATAATATATATCAACATGCCAGCTTAATACTAAAAGTACAAATAACCCAATCGCTTTAAAAACAAAAAAAAAAAGACACATTTTCACACTCCACATCGTTTTCTTTTTTTAAATCCACAAATGAACCAAACAAAAACCACACAAACACCCACAATATTATCATTAGGTTAGGTTCGGTGCATTATATTCCACAGAGACAGAGGCTCTCTGTGAAATTCGGGTTTCTCCCAACACCTGGGAGCTCGTTCGCAGCACATACGGCGCGCCACCCAAACCCCCTTTTTTTTTGCAATGCGATTTTTGTGGTGACCTGAAATGAGGCACCAAAAAAGGAAATGTAGGTGGTACATTTTGGATCCAAATGACAACTTTTTTCGTTGCCACTGGGTTTAAAAAAAAAAACGGTGTGCTAAAGAAGTGGCAATGAAGCACAATTAAAAAGAATGGGACCTCGGTTTTTAAAAAATAAACCGTCTCAATCCGGACGACCGCAAAGGCCCTAGTGCAATGTGAGGGAAAAATCCCTGTATGTAACCCAGTTTCGAAAAAACTCTCGTGTTTCACTCGATACGAAACGAAACGCGCTACAACAACTGTACTTGTGAACCATAATTGTGTAATTCCTTCACATTTTTGTGAACTTTTTTTTTTCAAATAAATCCATAAATCGCTGCAAAGGCATCTGAGTTTGTTCACAATGGTTGAGATGTAAAAACCAGCTGGGTTTTTTTTAAACTTCAATTTTCCTTCAACACTTAATATACACACCAACCGCACATGCAAACAGACGGACAAGTTCAAGAACCACACACACACACACCAACAACACAAACACAAAACACCATACACCCAACAAACATACACACACACACGCACACACACACACAACAACACAATAACACACACATCACACACACACAGACCACAACCACACACCCACACACACACACACACACACAACAAACAACACCCACAAAACACAACAATTAAATGGGAACTTGCGTAACTGTTTAATATTCAAACAAGAGGTATTTAAAAATAATGCAAACCCTCGGTAGGAAAGTTTGCTTTTTTACAATAAAATTTAAAAAACACGTTTGCCACAATGCACAGTAAATTTTGTAATACACTTTAAGTATCCAATCATGCACGAGAGAAAAACACACACACACGAGCACAATGTGCCCCACATTACATGCCATGCACAACAGGCACATAAACACAGACAGACAACAAAAGTTCCATTTCTTTAAATTTTTGTTTTCATTTTTTAATTGCATGACTATGTGGTTTGTTCTTCTTTGTTTGCACTGTGTTTAAGTTGTTATTAAAGAACCCACAACTGTCATTTTTTGGTAACGAAGAATAAATTAAAAAAAAAAAAAAATTTAACTTTGCCTTTCCACACACACACACACATCACACCACACCAACGCACACACAACACGGCAACACACACGCGCGCACGCACAGACACACGCGCAACGCACGCACACGCACAACGCAAAACGCAACACAACACCCACAACACAACTATAAAACTGTATTGTTTTTTTTTGTTCTACTTCAATACAAAAATGCCAATTAATATAGAGTAACTAAAAGGTCCTGGAAGCCTGGTTGGGTAACGCGCGTAACCCCCCCTGTGAAATCGTAGAGATGTAGAAGAAAGCACATCACGGCTTGCGGTCCTTGTTTCGTCATTTTGAGGGGTAAACAACCCCCCCTTGTACTGCTACAAATATTTTTAAATTCAAAGTTTGAAATTGATTGTTTTTCTTCTTGTCTGCATTAACAATATGCAAAGTAAGGTGATGCCTAATTCCCAACAGGAGAGATCCTGGATTTGTTTCATTTGTGGAAGAATGCCTAGACCCAAAGGCACACAACCCCACTCTCTCTGCCAACAGGTGCTGGGGGTAGGGTCCCAATAAAAAAAGCCAACCATGCCCTAAAAACCCACCAGATCCAAATGGTGTCAAAAATCACTGGTTTCACGTGTCCCTTCCACCCTCTTTATAAAACAACTGGAAATAAAATCTTTGGCCTTTGAAAACCAAGTCCCCCTAGACTCCCCATAACCTGGGCCCCCAAATTTGAAAAACCGACACACATCAAGTTTAAAAAGAAGCAGCCTCAAATTTGAAGTTGGGGACATTTTTTTGTAGTGGGTCACACTTAACCTCGAAAAAAAACCAAGGGCCTTAAAGCGTGGTGCGTCAAGTGTGTCTTTAATAAGGCTCAAAGCAACAAAAGACCAAGAGCACTCCTAAAATATCCATAAACATGGGCGAATTTTCTCAAATGAAGATCAAAGGTGAATTTGATATTGCTTACCATATTTTGTTTACTATAAAGCCAACACCTTATTATAAAGGGTGGCACCCCCCCAAATTTGTACCAAAAATTCAGAATTTGGTCATTATATTTGTTGTTAGCTATAGTAGTAGTGGTAATTATATAAGGTTTGGGGGCTTACGCTGGTAAAAAACACGTACACCATTCAGATTTTGTTTATTATATTTGTTACATATTATTAAGTGGTGGTATTATACGGTGTAGTGGTCTTACTTTACTCTGGGGGAAAAACAATTTATCCGCCTTTATAAGTCCGAAAAAAATAAAGGTAAAATTAAGTACAATGTTCCAACAATAACCACCAAAACAAAAAAACAAAAAATACATAAATAGTCCAATGGGTTACTTAAATTAGGAGCCTAAAAAAAAAAGCTAAACACACAACTTTCACTAAAACAGAAATGACTATCAACAAACAGCATAACCAATAAAACCGGAAACCCTCAAACCAAAAAATGTAAGTTTCAAAAATAATCATACCCAATACTAACATTACATTTATTATAGCGCTTTTAACCTCAAATGAATCCCAAAGCGCTTTGCAAAACCAAGTGTTTCAAAAATAACAGGCAACAAAAAATAATATTCAAGAATGACCAACAAAATACAAGAAACACACAACCATGCCACATATAGCAGCACACAGAAACAGACACAGGCACACACAGTGGACAACAACACACGCACAATGCGCGCGAACTGCCAACATGCATAACACACAACAAAACACACATAGACACAGACCTCAATCTTTTATCTCAAACAATTCAGTAAAATCATAGACACTAGTGTTGCACGGAACACAAACAAACAGACTTCACTCCAGAAAGATACACACACAACAAAACGGCACCAAGACCACACATACACTTCACAAAACACAGCACACACAACAACACACAAACAATCCGTCCTAAACGCCATCACAGCTCCTCCACAAACTGTTACCCCTGTTGTCCATCAGAAACTTTTCAGCACAACTCAGACAGCACAAGCAAGCACAAAACTGTTGGACCGCTAAACGCGGCACTGGCAGCTGCATCACCAAAGGGCAAAAGTTACTCCCCCGGGTTCGCCGGACCATCATCTTCTCCGCAGCGCAGGCCGCGCAAAGGCCGCGTCAGAAGTCAGGGGGGCTGGACAGCACCCCCGAAAGGCCAAGGGGAAAAAAGGGCCAATTTGGGGAAAGCGGCAAAACGGGGAGGTTCAAAAGGGCCTCGAGCCAGCAGCCAAATGGCAAACCAGAAAGCCGGCGCACCGCCGATAAACGAGCCCCGCCCGCCGCGTCCTGGCTGAACGCCGCCCCGTGACACAGCAGCAGCAGCGCCCCCTGCAGGCCGTGCAGCGTCAGGGCGTGGTCCGCGGGCGTCAGCTGAAGGTGGTCCACCCGCTGCAAGGATCCGCCCGCGGCCATCAGTTCGCTGAGCACCGCCAGGGGTTCGGCCTGTTGGGGGGGACCCAGGGACTGCACACAGACCAGGAGCAGGTCGGAAAGCGCAGAGCTCTGGGAGTTGTCTGCATCGAGGCTCTGTGTTTTCTGCTTGGCTTCTTCTACAGAACACATTCTGTTCGTTTCGTCACTATGGCAGGGTGTGTTTTCTCTGTGGCCATGGTGTGTTCTGTCGTCACACGTTCTATCCGTTGTGTCAGTGTCACAGTGTACGTTTCCACCGTCGCCATGCTGTTTGTTGTTATTGCATGCATTGTTCATTTCATCACTATCACACAGCTGGTTTTCTCTCTCGTCACCGTCTTTTCCATTCCCCTTCACCTTTCCCTCCTGCTCTCTTCGCTTGACTTTGACCCGCCGCTGCCTCAAAAGACCTTGAACTCGAGGGTCGTTGTCCAGACGACACGATTCCAGACTAGAGGACGCCAGGATTCCAGGTCGATCCCTGGCAACGTTTTCGGGATCGGCCGCGAATGCAGCCGTCGATTCAAACAGTGGCGCTGGCGCTTATTTTGACGGCATAAAGCGAACAGAGGCGGTGGGTGGAACAGCGCGGTCCGTTTCAATGTCAAGGTCGCTGGAGGAGCAAAGGCCAGCAACCAGGGGACGGGAGTACATCCCTGACGGCCATGTGTCAAGGGGAAGAAACTCTGGGTCGTCACAGCCATCGGCTGTTCACCTTCACAGCACTAGGAAGGGCGAGAGAGAACCCTAGTCGAAGGAGTGAATCCCCTCCCCAATACGGAAAGTGTCGCTGTCCGCAGCATGGGAGACCAGTGAAAACTTGTAAAACGGACACATACGTACATATACCATAAATTACGAGCCTTTGGCACTTGAGAGGAACGCAGAAGAGTATAGTAATCAACGAAGAAAATAAGAGAGTTGAATGTACGAAATGTTGGTGTAATGTTGTCTTACCGTGGAGCTTAAGACTCAGGGATCATCCCACATACAGCCCAAACACTTTGAACACTATGCACCACAGAATGCACCAGCTGAGGGATTTTGACAGAACATTACGTGTGTGAGCGCCTTTTGAGTTTACCCCGCTACATGGGCTAGGCCACACTCGATTATATTCGCGAAGGATATATAGAATGATAAAAGTAAAATTCAACAACTCATTTATGTGGAGCGTTATGTCATAGAACAGCCGATTGGGTCAATTGTCGTTTATGTGAGAGTGAAGTTATGAGAATTTTTTTTAAATATAATAGTTCAGTAAGATTTGACTGAGAATAGCGCAATACAGTTTCTATAGTATTTACGATAAAAAATGAGAAATGAGAATAAATAAATATCAATTATGCATTTTCTCGACTAAATTGTATTATGCAACTTTTGTCTAACTTTACTAGTTTTTGCAACAACAACAACAAAATCTATTTTGACGATCATATAATGTATGTAGGAAAAAACGCTGTGCGAGTATATATATCAATTTCAGTAAAAGAAGCAAAATCAAACTCAAATTAAAAAGCAACAAAACAAAACAAACACACAATAAAAGAAAAATATGAGCAGTGACAATGCCCTACAACCATGAAATACTAGCCTATCATAAACACTTGAAATCAATGAAAGCTGTAGGTAGATACACGCTTTCCATGGGGATACGGAGGGTAAGTTAGGCAAACAAATAGTCCCCCCCACATTTAGAAGGCTTTTCCATGTGATTTGTTGCTGTAACTTCCTCTAATCTACCCATTCTTCGACTTTGCCTTTCCTTTTGCTTGACTGTCAACTACTATCTGTCTGCACTTACTGGTCCATTTCTCTGCCTTTGTTCTAGAAATTCATACAAAGATTTTTGCTCACCAGGCCAAAGGTTGACATGCTGGGCCCAGTTATTCTTAATTAGGCGGAATAACCGGCCAGACATGACACATGCAGCAGTCATATAACAGGAGATCACAGAATAGTATCAAAGCCCGAAGTAAATGAAAGCAAGCAGAACCACACACTATCAGCTGAGCTATAATGCCAAGTATGTAAAGGTAACCATGAAACCAAATACCCCTCAGCTTTTACTGGCCGAATTACCATTATTTCACACTTATCTGAATAACACATAAAACTTTAGTTATCAACTTAGCTATTAAATATATTGTAATAGTATGTTGTTAACTTTAGACAAGGTCCTACTAGAAACTTGTAGAATTGTTTTTTATCGAAAACTGCTATTCATTAGTTCGCAACTTTCCTGTGATTTAAGCCTGATTTCTTGATTAGTTAGACTGTGTTGCGTGCACTGTTTATAAAAATTGTGAAACATTGTCCATCACCATGACCAGTACTGTAACTTCTTCCGGAGTGCCAGATAAATAACATTGTTGCCCTCACCCTTGCAAGTACTTTGAAACTCTTCAGTGGCCAAGAATGAACATTGGTGCCCTATTCTGCAGTACTTAACCTTCCAGGCCCAAGAGGAAACATTGTGGCCTCACCATGCAGTACTTGTAACTCTTCTAGTGAACCAAGGATGAAACATTGTAGTCATCACCCTGCAGTATCTTTAACTCTTCCCAGAGCCAGGAGTGTAAACACTTGTTTTGCCTTCATGTATGTTGTCGCATTACACTAACTGCTTTTCTAGTGTCCAAGATGAAACATTCGTGACTCTAACCCTTGCAGTACTTTACCTTCTTCCAGTGCCAAGATTGAAACACTGTGTCCTCTCACCATGCTAAGAAACCTACTCGTTAACTCTTCCAGTGCAAGAGAAACATTGTGCCCTCACGATCTGCTAGTACCTTAGATCTTCCTCCAGCTGACACAAGATGAAACACTGGCCCTTCACCCTTGCAGTACTTGAATCTATTTCCACATGTGCACCAGATGAAACATGAGCCCTCACCCGCAGTACTTAACTCCTCTAGTGCCTTAAGTGAGGTGGGGTATTGGAACAATTGTGTCCTCACCCTGCTAGACTTTAACCTTCCGAGTGCCTAGGATGACAGAACACGTGTAGCCCCCATATTCTGCGTACTTTAACGTCTTCTCGGCCAGATTAAACCATTGTTGCCTCAGCGCCCTTGCAGCAGTACTTTAAATCTTCCCAGTGCCAAGAACTGAAACATTGCTGCATCACCTGCAGTATAACCTATAACTCTCCAGTGACAAAGATGAAACATGTGCCCTACCTGCAGTTACTTTAAACTCTTCCAGTGCCAAGATAAACTTTGTAGCCCTCACCCCTGCTGCAGTACTTTAACTTCTTTCAGTTGCACAAGAATGACACCATTGTGTCCTCACCCTGCTGTACTTTAACTCCTCAGTGCCAGGATGATGAAAACACTTGTGCCCATATTCTGCAGTACTTTAACGCTTCAAGTGTCCAAAGATGAAACAAACTTGTTCACCCTCACCAGGATTAGTACCTCAACTGTTACTATTCCCTTAGTGCGCCCAAATACAAACACGTGCCCATCACCCTGCAGTACTTTCCTCTTCCAGTGCAAGATGAAAACATTGTGCCATATTCTGACCAGCTACTTTAATATTCCAGTTCCAAGATGAAACATTATGTGCCCATAGATCTGCAGTACTTTATGAACTAATGCCATGCGCAAGATGAAACCATTGTGCCCTCATCACCCTGCAGCTGACTATTAACTCTCATCTAGTGCCAAGATGCAAACATTGTGCCCTCACACTCGCTGCGGTACGCTTCTGAGTGCCAATATTCAAACAGTGTGCATCACCCTGACAGTACTTTAACGATTCCAGTGCAAGATTGAAAAGACATGTTGTTTGCCACAATACCCTAGCCTCAGTAGTCTTACTGTAACTATCTCTAGTGCCAAGATGAAACACAGTGCTACCTCACACTGCAGTACTTTACTCTCCATGGCCAAGATTGAAACATTGGTGCCCATACCCTCAGTACTTGTTGAACTTAGTCTATTTGCCCAAGATGAAACACTGTGACCTCATATCCTGCAGTACTTTAATCTTCCAGTGCCAAAAAGATGAAAACATCGTGTGCCCTTCACCCTGCAGACTTGTCAAACTCTTCTGAGTGCCAAGATGAAACATTGTGCATCACCTCTGCGTAATTTTGTTTGAAGTCTCTTCAGTGCCAAGGATGAAATCATTGTGCCCTCAGACCCGTGCGTAGCTACTAACTCCTCTAGAGCCAAGATGAAAAATTGTGCCCATGACCCTGCAGTACACCTTTAACCGCGTTTCTAGGTGCAAGAAGTAAACATTGTGCCAATCACCCTTGCGAGTACTGTAACTCTTCAGTGCCAAGATGTGAAACATGATGTCCCTCACCCTGCAGAGTACTTACTCTTCCTAGTGCCAAGAATGAACATTGCTGCCCTAACCCTGCAGTACTTTAACGTTCTAGTGCTAATATTAATCTCAAGATGCACTACACCCTGCAAGTACTTTAACTCTTACACAGTGCCAAGATGTAAACAATGTGCCCTCACCCTAGACAGTACATTTTATACTCTTCTAATGCCAAGATGGAAAACATAGTGCCCTAACCCTGCAGTACTTTAACGCTTCTAGTGCCAATATTAAACATGTCCCGCACCCGCCAGAGTACTTATTACTTTCTAGATGTCCAAGATGTGGAAAATGTTGCCCTAACCTCTGCAGTGACATACTATAAACAGCTATAAGTGAGCACACGAATATTACAACATAAAAACATTGTGCCTCTCACTCAGCAGTACTCTTAATTTCCAGTGCCACATTAGTATGAAAACTATTGGCCGGCACCCTGCCAGTACTAACACTTCCAGTGCCAAGATGAAACATGTGCCCTAACCTGCAGTACTTTAATATTTTAGCTTGGCCACAAGAGACATGAAACACTGTGCCCCTACACCCTTGCAAGAGTACTTTAGTATTATTCTATTCGTAGTGCCAAGATGAAAAACACTTGTGACCGCTACACCCTGCCAGTTACTTTAACTCCTTCATATGCAGACAAAGATGAAAAAACATTATACCCTCAGCCGCTGCCAGTACTTTAACTCTCCTAGTGCCAGATGAAACATTGTGCCAGTCACCCTGCACAGTACTTTATATACTCTCACAGCTAGTGCCAGATGAAAATTGTGCCCATACCCTGGCAGTACTTTAACTCTCTAATGCCAAGATGAAAACATGGTACCCTCACCCTGCAGTACTTTAGACTCTCTAGTGGCCAGAGATGAAACATATGGGTGAGAGCCTATATGTACCCTGTAGTGACTTGCAAATCCTTCTTAGTGCCCAGGATGAAACATTGTGTCCATGACCCTGCAGTATCTTTAACTATTCTAGTCTGGCAGGAGAATACATGTACCCTCACCCGCAGTACTCTAACGCTTATCTATTGCCATATTAGGACTATCTGTGCCCTCACCCTGACAGTACTTTAACATTCCTTCAGTGCCAGGATGAAAACATGTGCCCTCACCTGCAGTACTTTAACGCTTACTAGTGCCAATAGAAACACTGTGCCCCTTCACCCATGCCAGTGCTTTAACGCTTCAAGTGCCCAATACTGAAACACTGTGCCACCGAGCACGCTGCAGTACTTTACTTCTTCCAGTGCCAAGACGAAACTTGTGTCCTCACCTGCAGTACTTTAACTCTTCTAATCAACGATTAAACATCTGTGCCCTCACCCTTGCAGTACTTAACTCTTTCCAGTGCCAAGATATAACATTTGCCTTATAACCTGCAGCAGTACCTTAACTCTCCAGTGCCAAGATGAAACATTGTGCCCTCACCCTGCAGATATTTAAACTCATTCCAGTGCCAAGATAGAACACATTGTGCCCATTATTCTGCAGTATTTAACAGTTCACTAGTGCCACAGATGAAACAATTGTGCCCTCACCTGCAGTACTTTTAAACTCTTGTTCTAGTGCCCACAGAATGTTAGTGATTTTCTGCCCCTTTTGTTGTGTTCTATATTCTCTGCAAAAGCTATGCTTGTATCAAGAGAACTAAACGAAACTAAACTGGATTATACAGAAATAGTACGAAATGCACTGATATAAACGACTCCAAAAAGAAGACAACTGGGTGGATAGATGTTCCCGTCGCTCATTCAAGAATGACCTGGCAATAGGTATAGGCAATCGCATGGCGCACAACCTAGTGCTCCAGAGGATAAAAGAGTTAAATCAATGCAAGAAGCAAAGCCAAGTAAACATGTACTTTCCTGGCTCAACAGACAGAAAAAGAAAACAGTCACTGTTTTCCAGCCGTTGAGAATCAGGTGCTTTGCAACCACACATGAGCACACTGTCTCCTGCCACATACACTGGCATTCACCAGGCTTGCACCACAGAGACAATGTCTCCTGCCACAACTACCTGCATTTCACACAGAGAGCTTGCACCACAGAGCACATCTTGATCTAGCTGCCAGTACCTGCATTCACCAGGGCTGCACACAGAAGAAACACTTGTATCCTGCACAGTACCTGCCATTCCACCAGGGCCTTTGCACACACGAGAAACACTGGTCTCCCTGCACAGACCTAGGTACACACACAAGGGCTTGCACCACAGAGAAATACACTAATTTAAGTCACCTGACACTATGTACAAATGTGTCCATACACCATAGAGCGTGAGCACCACAGAGAAACACTTTGTGTCTGCACAGTACCTGCCGAGTTCAACAGGGCTTGCACACCTACAGTAGAACACTTGTTCTCGTTCTCTGCACAACACACATGTACATGTATTCACCAGTGGCTCTGACCACAGAGAACACTGTCTCCTGCACAGTACCTCGCATTCACCAGGGCCTTCACCACAGAGAACACTTGTCTCCTGCACAGTACATGCATTCCACCGAGGCTTAGCACCACAGCGAACACTTGTCCTCCTGCACAGTACCTGCATCACAGGGCTTGCACCACGTTGACTGTGTTGCGTCTGACGGCCAGATGTAGGGGAGGGAACCTTCCTTGCGGACATGGTTAGGGAAAAGGCAGCCATCATGTTGAATCGTAATGAGGTCAAGCGCGTACCTGTGCACAGCTCCGAGTAAAGGAGTATAATGACAACAATAAAGACACAGCACTTCTATTAACAGTTGCTTATAAACTCACGTAACACTTTCATTGTTTTCAAAAGTGCTTTGCATGCATATAAAAAATGTTTTCCTGTCCACTTAAATAGCCTTATTCTTCAGCATTTTCAATACCAGGAACTGTTCATCAACTACCGTAATTACGGTATATATATACAGCGATACTTTTCCCCCAGGCTGAGACCCCCTGCACATAACAATCCGACTAGTAAATAGCAAGATAGGATTCTATGACAAAAAATAGCGTAAGACTTATGGGGGTTGGTATTAGCTATCTTGGCATTATCGTCGAGTGATGAAAACCTCAGACACCTCGTTTCTCAATGTTGGAGGGGTCCGTTTGAGCTAGATACATAGTCAGCTCTCTCACTTATTGCTGCCACATTCCACCAAAAGCTGGAATCTCTATACGATTTTCTATCTGAGGGTTAATGAGGTTGTGTGAAATAAAAGAAAAACTTGTAAGTCCACAAACATCTAGACCTACTTAAGAACAAAAACCTCGGCCAGTCTTCGTACTTTTCAAGCATTAAAAAAAAAAGTAATGATATACAAAATGCGCGAAGAGACCTAAACTCGCAAGTCTTTGAACAACATAATTATTCATCTAATGAATAACTTATGGAAACTCGTTAATTTATAAAACAGTGGGGTTTTTCTCCATTTTTCCTCAAAACTTACATAATCAGGCTACAATGAGTTCTGACATTTTCACCGAACGATATTTAGTCACAGAGGCTTATCTCTGTGAATACGGTGATCTCCCTGGAGAGCGCCGTCACCACAAGACAGTGCCTACCCATTGTCTTTCAGTGCGTGATTTTTACGTGATGTAAAAGCCGCACAGGTCAGACAAGCTTTGTAAGATCCCATCTGAAGGACTCCAATGTTCAGTTCAATTCCCGTCAAAATAGAAAGAAAAAGGTGAGGGCAGGATTCGAACCTGGGTAGTTGCTTGCAGCACGCATTAAATTGCGCAGGTGAAACATTTAACACTCTGCCAGGTTGCACCCTTAAAAATTTTGGAGATTGATGATGTATGCCATGAGATTGTCATGGCCTAAAGAAATCCCCCGCATAATATGCAAAGCAAACAACATTTTGATGTGCCTTGGTGTCCTAGCCAATATCATATGGTCTGACAGAGCCATAAGCCAATGTGAAATTTCACATTGAGGAATTTTCAACAACAACAAAAAGTTTACAAGAGAGAACTTTCCAAACATCCAGGTGACGTAAAAATCTAGAGGCTGCTTCATGTGCTGCAGCAGCAGTAGCAGAGAAGTAGCTAGTTAGTAGCAGCAGCGAGCAGTAGTAGTTAATAGTAGCAGACACAGTAAATAGCATGCAGTAGAAGTAGTAGTCGCAACATTGGATGAAGTTGAGCAGCAGGTAGTTAGTAGTTGAGTTAGTATGACGGAGCAGAAGTAGCAGCAAGCAGCAGCGAGCTAGCAGCTAGCGTAGCAGCAGTAGTAGATAGTATAGTAGATAGAAGACAAAGCAAGACAGCAGTAACAACAAAGCACAACAAAAAAAAGCGAGAGAGACAGCAGAGCAGACAGTAGGTAGCAGTAGAGCAGCAGCAGTAGTAGTAGCAGTAGGTGCAGCAGAGCAGCAAGCAGCAAGGCTGAGTGTAGTAGTAGTAGTAAGTCGCAGAGCCACAAGCAGTCAGTGTAGAGTAGTAGTTAGTAGTCAGCAGCAGTAGTAGTAGTAGTAGCAGCAGCCGCTAGAGTAGCAGTAACAAGC
>JAGGCT020004098.1:124344-177640 GCA_017654935.2 Phymorhynchus buccinoides | reverse complement strand
CTGCACATTCTTTAAGATGGTCCTGTAGAATTTTAGTGAGGGTCCCTGGGAGCCTTGCTGTCCTTTCAAACACACTAAAGCCGGCGACATACTATGTGACTGCCTCATGTGACTTGATCAGGTCGTGACGTTTCACCTCATTTGCATACCATGCTGCTCGATCAGTCTGACTCAGTCGGGCCCAGTCAGGTGACAGGGCCGAATAGGGCGGGTTCTAAATTTCACTGATCGAGTCAGATGGCTTGTGACCTCTTCTGTGCGGGAAACAAAATTTGGTCAACGTCACGACCTGATTGAGTCATATGAGGCAGTCACATAGTCTGTCTCCAGCTTAGCAAAGTTAAGTCTTCTCTCAAAAATACTATTTTTCAAATTATAGCCTGCTATACTTCTTTTTAAAGTACTGTGCCCCTTCTATCCGCTTGTGTTTGTGTGCATGCGTGTTGTTTGTGCGTGTGCGTTCGCGCGCGCGTGTGTGTGTGTGTGTGTGCGCGTGTGGTGCGTTCGTGTGTGTGTGTGTGTTTAGTGCGTGCATGTGTGTTTATATTGCTTGTTGGTTTATTCATTTATTATTGTAAACGCTTAGGGCTTTTTTAAGATTAGGCGCTATAAATGCTAATTATTATTATTATTGTATGGACTCATTTCATAGCCACAGAATTGTAGATTACATTTTTATATGTGAAATTTAAACAGTATACATATTGTATTAATTTATTTTTTTGACAGGACAATCCTTCTCAGACTTGGAGCTATTTTTCCGGATTCCAAGGAACACCATACGGAAAATTGTTCTGGAAACGTGCAGTGCCTTATATGATGTCTTGAAAGCTGAATACATGAAGGTAAGCTTAAAAATATATTTACACCTATATATGAATGAATGAATGAACAAAGCAAACGTTTTCATGGGGCAGTGGATGGATGCCTCATGTCTACATACGGGGAGCTGGACAACCCTGGCCCCTTCACGAGTCTCTCCCTGTGGGGATACCGAAGGGGGGGGGGGGGGGTATCTTTCGCACTTATGCGTTCCCAGGCCATATGGCCTTAATGGGTTAAGGTATGTATGTGTCTAGTTTTCACAGCCGACACATTCCAATTTCGGAGCTCAAACAAGAACATTTATCTGGAAGTTTTTTTTTTTAAAGGCATGAGAAGGGGCCAATAAATCAGGAAGATAGCAGATGGCAGTAAACAAAGGGAAAAGGCAGGAGTCAAAGAGAGTAGCATATTAGAGGAAGTTACAAGCACAGAACTTCAAGGTGGGAGAACTATTTTTATGAGACCCCCTGGTATCCCCACAGGTAATCTTTTGTACAAACAGTTCCACCACCTTCTGGCCCATTCTCCTGCCTTTAATATAAAAAAGAGGAAAATCTTCTTCATAATTATCGCCCAAGAGCATCTCTGAAATCGGAATGTGTCTGGTGCATGTAGTGACCAATGCAAATTGAAAACTGGACACATACTTGGAGAATGAAGAAGAAGAAGAAGAAGAAGAAGAAGAAAACTACACACATAGATTAGTGGAGTGTCTAATGTTGATTTCATACCCAATATACAATGAACACAGATAAATGCCACCTTTTCTCTTAAGGGCCTGCTACACATTATATACGATTGGCTGTCAGTGCGATTGTGACGATGTGAGTTATAACTCACATGAAATACTTTTGTCCACAAATAATTCTACCACTTTCAGCAGTTTCGCTCTATTTGTCTTCATATGCTCAAGTAGACCCAATACATGAATTTCAAATTAATCATGCTTCACACTGTCACAATCGCATCACATTGACAGCAAATTGTATGTAGTGTGGCAGGCCCTTTAGTTTACAAAAACTTTAGAATCACATTTACATTAAAAATTCAATGTTCAAATGTGTCATTAACAATACGCTCCATATTTTTGGTCCATCTCAATTTGTTTGTTAATCTTAGCATCCCTCCTTTTTCTCTCTCTCTTACTTGAATGTAATAATTCATAGAATCCATGTAGATATACTGCACAAGCACATCTCTCTTTTTAAACCTCTCCTTTAACCCTTTCGCCGCCAGCCATTTTTTAGCCAAAAAATACCATTAAACTGAACTGGGTAGAGACAGTTTTTGTTGTTGCAATATTGCGAATTCATTCGTGACATATATAACATTAGGCCTATCGTTACCTCCCAAAATTAAGAAAATAAGGTATTTGGATAACAGAACCTGATTTGATGCCTTTTAGCGACATAGGTGTTAAACCATTGTGTTGCTAAAATGCGACATTGGCGGTGAAAGGGTTAAAGATGAAAAAGTTCAGACAGAAAAAGAATCAACACATTCAACTGTTGTTCATAATTCAAAATGTAATGATTTCAGAAGTCAGCAAAAGAAAACTATATATTTGTAAAAAGCCGAGGAAAAAAAATCATGACATGGATAGCTGTAAACACAGGCAATATTTTATTTTACCAACTTAGTCATGCACTCAAAAGCTGTAACATACTTCAGATTCTTCTTTATACTATCGGCAAGTTTTTTCAGAACATTGAATTTATCATGTTAATATCAGGCATTAAGTGGTCTTTCCCCTCCTATAACACTATTAACAGCATTGTCCTCTCCCCAATAGAAGTGTGTATGTGTATTAATACTTTTTTCTGTGCATTGATGTACTTTACTGCCAATGTCATATATACTACTCAACAAAAGTTAAGTACCACTTTTGTCACTATATGATCAGTGATACATTTGTCCCAAAAGACTAATTTCTCTTTCCACATACATTAATTACTTGATTTCCAATCATGACAAATGAGCAATTAATGTTTTGGGACAAACGTGTTACTGGTGGAAAACAATTCACATTAATGAACTTGATAGAATAAAAGAACTTGAGCAATTACTTCCTTTCAAAAACCAAGAACAATAAGTGACAGAGGAGGAAAGTTGAAGCTAACTGGTAGGGGCAGGGGCAGGGGGCCAAGCCACTTGAAGCTAAAAAGTTTGTTTTCTTATGTCAGCATCTGAAATTCACGTGAAAGGAACACAGAATTGAAAAAGGTGGGAAATTACCATTCCTGATCATTCACTATCAGCATCACATTGTGATTCACACTGTGACTGGGATTCACACTGTGCCTGGTATACTTTGGCATACAGTTCCATTCTCAGTTCATCTTGCAGTCTTTCAGACAGCTTTGCCACCTTTTTGGCCAGCATCTTGAAAAACAGGTCATTTTCTGTTTCACTGGCTCGTGGACGAGGAGGCGGATTTCTGTCTGCAACAAGAGTTTGTAAAATGTTCACAGCATCTTCTGCAGGCACATTTGGTTTCCTTTTTTTGGATGTTGGTGCTCCAGGGACCGTTGAGGATGGTGCAGATGTTGATGGGATGGAGGATACCAGGCGTGTGGAAGCAGTGGGTGGTACCTGGCTGGAACTACGTGGCCGACGTTGTTGGCTGGGGGGTTGGCTTGGAACAGGGCTATATGTTATTGTCCTGTTTACTGCAGACTGTATAGGGGTTGAAAACTGGCGCTCCTGCTGGTTTGATGATGGTGTTATATTTGAAAGCTGATTAGCTCGTGCTGGAACTGATTTTGCAGACTTGTTTGTGCGGGCTTGATTCATGATCAATTGTTTGAGATAATACTTGGACAATGTGTGTTGGTGGAACGTTTTTGTTCATTTTCAGGTTGAATTTATTTTATAGCAGGATATACTATAGTATACTTGAACAATGTGTGTGTGTTGGAGGACAACGCCGATTAACTCCATCTTCGAACTTACTCTTGCGCATGGCATACTTCATCATTCTACAAAGTATCGTTGAGATCCATCAAGTAGATTTTGAACATAGAGCTGTGCGCAGTAACCATACATCAATTTTATTGGCTGCTATTTTCGTCACTCTCAAAGGTTAAACTTTGTTTGCCCCACACTAAACAATCTCACTTAATATACTCAGTAGAAACAACTTTTTTTCCCTTTATCGGGTAAGGGATAGGGTTAGGACAAGGTTAGGGTTGGGTTAGAGTTAGTTTTCATGGAACAACTTTTAAGTGACTGAAAATGGCCGCTTGCCGTCATCCAATCAAATGATGTATGGTCACTGCGCACAACTGCATGTGTTTTTGATATCATCGACTTTCAGACAAACAGACAGACAGACAAACAAACAGACAACTCCGAAACAACCTTTTCACTATGTGAAACGGGGGGGGGGGGGGGGGGGGGGGGGGGGGGGGGGGGGGGGGGGGGGGGGGGGGGGGGGGGGGGGGGGGGGGGGGGGGGGGGGGGGGGGGGGGGGGGGGGGGGTTATAATAAAAAAAAAGATGCAGTGTGAACAGAACAGAACAGCTGTTTAGTGTTTATTGCTTTAGAAGTAAAAAAACAAAACAAGGAAGGACGCATTGAGAGGCTGCTGTTTTGAGAGGCCTGGTCGTCCTATGCGTCTAAGTTACAAGCACAGAACTTCCATAAGGTGGGGTAAATATTTATTCAAAAGACCCACCGGTATCCCCACGGGGGAATTCACAAATCTTGTCTTCCGCGCGACCCGAGATTTTTGGCCAGAAGCTGCGCAACGCAGAGAAGCATGTGTTTAGTCCGTGGGCGGTCCACAATTAGTCCATTTACTGCATCATTTTTATATTTGTGAAAGAAACTTAGAAAGTAAAGTCACAGTGTGTCAACTGTCATTAGTAAAAACAAAGCAAATAAAACAAAAAAACTTTGGATAATGTGCAGGGATCCCAGCAACCCCCCCCCCCCCCCCCCCCCATTTGGGGGTCTATAAAGCACTAACATTCTAAAGGACCCTATAAAACAATGTGCAGGGGTTCCCAAGGATGCGCTAGAAAAAAATATTTTTTAGCATTCGCAATGCCACTGGGACCCTCTATCCCTCCTCTAGGACCCTCTATACTGTAAGTGAAGGAGTCCCTGTGACCCTTTGTTTTGCATGACGATTGGGTGCCCTGATGTGTGTGTGTTGGTGGATTTGTTTTTCATTTTGATGTTGAAATTTTTTGTATTGTATGAGATACTATAGTATACTTGGACAATGTGTGTTGGAGGAATGTTTTTGTTTTCTTTTTCAGTTTTTTGAGAATAACATTTTAGGAGATCACTTTGACAATATGTGTATGTTGGTGGAATTGCTGAAAGTTGTGCACATCTTAGGAAGTCTCTTTAAGAATGTAATTTGTGTGTAAAACAGATGACCTCATGTACCATTAAACATAAAGGCCCAAAACATTTATCTGTGACTAGAGCTTAGTCCTCTCAGCTGTGTGTGTGTGTGTGTGTGTGTGTGTGTAAGATAAATTAAAATGCCCATGAGACATGTGCGCATGGGGGAGTGTGTAGGCATAGCCATATAAACTATCCTTTACACTTTTCACATTTAAAAAACAAAATATGCTTTTGATGCAAGCAATAATTGTGAGATAGTGCATAGGAAAAACAGACATACTGGAATTTGGGCACAAATTGAGATGATTCTAAAAGATGAAGCAAAAGTTCCAAATGCAAACAGAGAAAACAGAATTTACCGGTAATAATCTTGGCCAGTTTCCATGTTATAGCACTTTAAAGTTTTGGTAAAGGTCAAGATGTGCCCCCCCTCCCCCTCCCCCTACATTTCTCGGTTAATTAAATTTTCCCTTTTTTGACTTTCTTACCAAACATGAAGCTGTATTTTATGAACATTTTCACCTAATTATCTTTTTGGAAAAATAATAATAATACTGGTCATTTATAGAGCGCTTAACTCCCTTTGCAGGGAGCTCAAAGCGCTGAACAAAGGCCTAAACACTAACATACAGATAAACATACACATTAAAGACAAGCCAAGAATAATCAACATGAAGACAAGTATCAATGAATATAAACATTAAAAATAAGTGAGACTGTTAATACATGTACTAATCTCTCTCAACCGCCCTCCACCCTCCACCCTAACCCTAACTAACCCTCCACCCTAACCCTAACTAACCCTACCCCCCTATTTAGTGCAGTACATCGCGGCATTCGTCATAGTCGTGGTTCATTGCGTTTTTCCGTCTTATAGAAGGGGGGGGGGGGGGGGGGGGGGGGGGGGGGGGGGGGGGGGTTAGTTTTAGGGTTAGGGTTAGTATTCCAAAAAGATCATTAGTAGAAATGTTAATAAAATACAGCTTTATGTTTGGAAAGAAAAAGGGGGGAGGTTGGGTTCAGATCTTTACCTTTACCAAAGTTTTATAGTCAAGATCTCAGCAGACATTGGATCTAAAAGACAGAATTTTTGCTCTGTCTTTGCTTCTAATGATACTGATTTTTAAAAATAACATAAACAAACCATTCAACGTTGTCTTTCATGTTATGGATATTGGTGGTAAAAAGCAAACAAATTATGCCCTAAACTGAAATTGGGTATTTTTATGTTGTTGACTTCTTGGATTTTGCTAAAAAGCATTCCGAGCGACTTATGTCTGTTTATCCCAATATTCCCATGCATCATTACAATGCATAACAAACATTAACTTAATATGCATACCATATTATCCCTTCCTTTGCGTGAAGTCACGCACGGCCGGAGGAAATTCAAAAGCTGGAAGTACTTCCACTTCCAGGAGGGCTCCTTGATGTCACTGGTAGAAGCTCCACTTTTTTTGGACGCCAGATAAATGTTCAGATACTTGACATACTGTGTCCTCAAGCTTCTGTACCTCTTCATCATGGTTTCCTCTGTAAAAACATAACAAAAACAATTATTTCTTTTTCCTGGGTGTAAGGGGGAGGGAATGGATTTAATAAGGAAAGAGCTTGTTCTGTATGTGTGTATGCTTCTTTGTGTGTGTGTGTTTGAATGTAACTTTGTTTTTGTTTTTTTGCCACGAACGCGCACATGCACGAACACAGACACACAAAAAGTCACATGCACACGCTGACTACAGCACACACACTAACAATCTCTCCAGTTCTATTGATTTCATGAAGTTCTTATGAGTGGCCTTACATTGTTGTTTTTAAAAAAGATTTCTGCTCAACTCGCAATAAAAATCTTCTTCTTCATAGTGAACACTGTGCAAATTCCTACTGCACGAATTCCTATTGTGCTAATCCTACTGCATGGCACTCCTAAAAATACTGCGCAAATTCCTACTGTGCGTATTCCTACAGCATGAATTTCTTTAATCTGTGTCTGTGTGTGTATGACTCACAGTCACAAACTGACAGAGAGACAAATAAAGTGATGGGCCATAATAAACTTTAAACCTAAATTTCAATACAATGCATTATGCATGTACTGATGCAGGCATATTATGAGTTATGCGCACATGAGATTGAGAGTCAGTATGTGTATCATGTATGTGTATTAACTGTTATTGCCGTAAAAATGTACGGTATGTATCATGACTATGAGTTTTTGACACACATATTTGAGAGAGAGAGAGAGAGAGAGAGAGAGAGAGAGAGAGAGAGAGAGAGATCTGGGAGAAATTTGGATAAACAGAGACAAATTTGGATAAGCTTTTCTTTCATAGTATCCGGGCAAGACTAATCCGGCTAACGTAGTGGTCACCGGAGACAAACTCCGACTGGCAGTGGCACAGCTCCTGCCGTTCATTTACCACTATCCTAGTCTATCATCTATGGCCCCAGATCCCTAATTTAGTTGGTGCAAGCCCTGGGGCGCTGCACAGCGCTGATAATACTGCTTCGATGGAGGCGTCAGTCATCTGATTCCATTCCACAACTGTCCTATATATAGATGTCATATAATTTACATCACTTATTATTTTCCAGCAATAAATGAACATGCATCTTTTTTGGTAGGCCTATTCTAACAACTGCACACAATCCAGGGCTCCCAAACATCCCGCAAAAAAAGGGTCCCATACACTCCTCCCATAGACACCTTCACTTACATAAGTTACAGTATAGAGGGTCCTAGGGGTGGGATAGAGGGTCCCAGTGGCATTGCTAAAAAAGGTTTCTACTAGAAATTCTAGTGCATCCCTGGGACCCCCTGCACATTCTTTTAGATGGTCTAGTGTTCTAAAATGTATCGTATGCAGACTACTCGTGTAAACTGACATGCCCAAACTGACAGAAAATAGTGTATTAATTACTGTATAGATCAAAACGATGATCCGTGATCGGTGATCAAGTAGATCTACTTCTAAAAACTCAAACTGACATCATAGGCAATTCGCATTATTATGTCAATAATCAGTGTGTTGATTGTGGCTAACAACTGCGAAGAAGAAGAAGATAGGCCTACTAATCTCATAGGCCTATGCACGGATCCTATAATAATTTACTCAATGTGTAGTGTCCATCACTCACTCCATCAGTCCATGGCCTACTACTTCAGTACTTGTGTTTTGGGTTTGATCTACATCGATTGACACAGAGAACATACCATACAAATACTCACCATTCATGGTGCCGCCCATTTCACGGCATATGTAGATTTTGGCTTCTCGAGCCATGTCCCGATTACAGTACTCTGCACAATGCACATCCCAAATGCATGGGAAAATACGAATTAAGTCAATTAGTTTGCTGTTTTCGCACGCTGAACCGATCTCGTCCGCCATTGTGATGCAAATACGACGACATACGAATCGACGCTCTGATTGGCTGCAACCTACAACACGCTGCAACATCGAGGAAACGATAGTATTGCTTTCTACCGCCCTACAACATACAACAGCAACCCTACAACCTTGTTGTATGTTGCATGAAACTGTTGCAACCCCAAAGTTGCAGGTAAAACTAGCAAAAGTTGCAGCGTGTGCCGAGCCCATGTATCTGACTGCTTTGATCGCCATGACTTGAAGGCTCACATCAAAATCAAGTATCCTGCTAACTTTAACCCTCTAACATGTTATGTTTTTTTGAGAAAATGACAACGTTAAAGTTTCAGTGGAGAGTGAGAGTCTTCTTTAGTTTGAAGAGTGTGACTGAGTCAAGGTTAAAGGTTGCACAACAGTAATCTCTGCAACAAATGATTATCTTTATTTTGTTCTTTATCAATGTATCTGACTGCTTTGATCGTCATGACTTGCAGACTCACATCAAAATCAAGTATCCTGCTAACTTTAACCCTCTAACGCCTTTTATGTTTAGAGAAAATGACAACGTTAAGGTTTGAGTTAAGGTTAAAGGTCGGGGCCACGGACGCAACACACACACACACACACACACACACACACACACACACACACACACACACAGACACACAACCGAACATGTATGATACTATAGACTCACTTTGTTTTAAAAAACGACGTGAGCCAAAAAGGAAAAAACGTGGAAGGGTTTTATAGAAAAAATGCAGGAGAATGGACCAATAAGGCGGAAAGACGTAGACGCCAGAAAGCAAAAAGAAGAAAAAAGGAAGAGTTAAAGAGAGTGATAGAGTAGAGGAAGTTACTAGCATAGAACTTCCAGAAGAAGGGGGGACTATTTCTGCTGAAAGACCCCCCGGTATCCCCACGGGAGGGCCCTAACCACATAAGCCAGCCTAAGTCGTTGCCCGCCTCCTACGACTTGGACGTGTGGTTGGACTTTAAGAGGCTGCTGGGCTCCTCTCCATGAATATTAATGTAATGTGTTTCAGGTGACCACTACGTTAACGACGTGTTTCACATCCCCCCAAGAATGGGAACACTCATGCTGACATCGATATGAGAGTCTTTCAACAAGCACAAGGAGGCCCTGTCAGGAGGCATCAGATATAGGACGTCTTTAACATTATTTTTTTAATTATAAAAATGAGCACCGGTACTCCAGACTCAATGGCTGATTGTCCAAGCTGCCCCTGTCCCCAGCTTGACCGGTTCTGGAGGCACATCCAGCGGTCAGAGTGGAGCCAGGTCAGGGAACTGTTGGACCACATGGACGGCTGTGGTCACTGGCTGAAAGCGGTCAGTGCCGGAGCAGCTGCTGACCAGCAAGTGGACTGGGTTGACCGTCTGTGTGAGGACTTTCCACTGCAGCGAACTGGCGGAATGTTCAGAGAGTTGGGGGTCAACGGCCGGTGGTCAGCTCTGCTGGACCTGTGCCCTGCGGGCAGTTTGAGTGACGATCTGAAAGAACTACTGGTGATGGGCTTCGTCAGACATGGCCTGGGAGAAATCAGCCTGTGTGTCTTACGGAGAAAGTCAGTCAGTGACTCCCAGCCATTAGACTGGCGTCAGCCGTGTGTCATTAAATTCACCATGACAGAATATTTCCAGCATCAGTCACCAAACGGCTGGAAAACCTTCATCAGTCAGTTCCCTGACACGTTTGATCCATCAACCCGCCCTTTGTTCAGAGAGGCCGTCACAAAGTGCATAGAGCTTGATGATGCTGACTGCTTTGTGGCTCTTTGTGTCAAATGGTGCCAGTCAGTGAAACCTCAAACACGAGCAATAATCTATGACGATCTCAAGCTGGCCTACTCAGCAGCAATAGAAAAGCGACCGCATTTTGTTTCCAAGATGGTCATGATTGATCAGTCCGAGCTTTATGCAACAAAACCTGAAGCGTATTGGGTGCTTTTTGACACCGTTGAGGAAAAACAGGCTTGGAGTGTCCTGCTTGTTCTATTGACAAGTCGGTCGCGGCCTTTCGCCCTGCTACTGAGAAAGAAGACGCTTTTGTACAAAATGTTGTCTGACCAAGAGCTGTGGGCGGGCATAGCGCCAGCCTTGGACCAGTGGGCTTTAACTTTACATGGCTTAGAGTTTGATGATATGGTAAAGGGGTTTTCTCAAGAGCGTTGGCCGTCCAGCATGCCCCATCTGAAGCAGTGGTGCGTGGACACTGGACACGCCCACCTGGCTTTTGTCTTGGCTGTGGTCACTAATGACGCGGGGATGATGGACAAAGTGACGACCACCTTCCCCACTCTGCAGTTCCATGATAACAACCTGTGGTTTGTCGTGCAGCTGTTCGCTGCCAATGAGATGCCAGCGGTGTCCATTGCCACTGTGCTCAAAAACCACCCTGTGAGTATGCAGTTTCAGGTTCGCCCTGTTGTGGAGTCCATGCCACCATTGTATAAAATAGATCATCTGGTGGCGGCTTGCGAAAATGAAGGTGTGGTGGATTGGGCGCTGGTTTTTGGGTGTAAAGACGTGGCCTACATCAGACAGCACCATCAGCGTTGTCAGAGCCCCGCTGTGCTGGACTGGATCTTGACATCTTCCCAAAACTGGGACATTGTCAGAGAAGTGGTGGACAGATGCACCACGACAGAGCTTCTCAGCACCATCCTTTGGAGAGCTGTCAAGGGTGATCAGGAGGACATTGTGGAGAGCCTGCTGAGTCGAGTGGACCCCAGAACCCTTGTTCGAAATAAAACCTTGCTTCAAGCCGTTTGTGACCAAGGTTTTTCCAAGGATGCCCAAATGAAGGTGGCTCGCCATTTCGTAGCTTCGGGTCTCTCCACCTTCCAAGCAAACACAGAGAGAGATGATGGTCACGTTTGGAGTTACTCTCTGCCTTTGCTTCTTCGGGTACACGATGATCAGGCAAAACTCATGATCGCAGCTGGAACTTATTCAAAGAAATTTCTTTACAATCAATCCACTATGACTGAAGGGTCTTTGACGACCTGCAGGGTGATGCGTGAGGCTGCCTCCACCCCATGCCGTCTTATTCACCTGGCTCGGCTGGTGGTGTCTCACTGCATCGGCTGCAGGCCAGGTCGGTCTGACAGGATTCACAGCCTGCCCCTGCCTTCATCCCTGAAAGACATGCTGAGCTTCAAGGACGTGCTGGAGTCTGGGTGAACCCTGCCCCCGTCCCTGAAAGACATGCTGAGCTTCAAGGACGTGCTGGAGTCATGGTAAACCCTGCCCTCGCACCCTGACGGTGAAAACTTCCTTCTATTAGTCTTGCTGTATTGAATATAAATTTTACCTTCTGAATTTCTTCACAGAATGGAAGTGTTCTTTTCACAAACAAAAAAGGAGAAAGTGAACTAGGAATAACAACATTTTGAAAGCAGAGAAGTGTTCTTTATTTGTTAAATATTTGTAAAGAGAACCTAAACGAAAAACAGAATTTTGCCAAAGATTGAAGTGGTTAGCTTAAAAAAAAAGGTTTTATGAGGGGTTTATAAAGATAATTTGAAACAAACAACAAAGTGTTAAAAGTTGGGGGTTTTCAGGAACAGATGCCTTTTCTTTTTGTTGTTTTATGTTTTGATGAGATTTATTAAGAAAAAATTAAACGAACAACACTTAAAAAAACAAAACACTAAGGTGCTTTTTGAGAGAATGAAATAGTGAGGCCAAGAGAGGAGATAACGAAATTGAACAAAGGGTGAATACTCTCTTTCTAATTAACTCCCCTCCACCAAAGTTGATTATGATACCAATCACTTAGCAGAATGATGCTTTGTTTGTCTCACTTTGGTTCTGACCCACGCACTGCTAGGTGATTGGTATCGTAATCGACTTTGGTGGAGGGGAGCTAATTAGAAAGAGAGAGTTCACCCTTTTTGTTCGATTTCGCTTTTTGAGAGACTTATCAATGGAATTTCAAGCAAAGGAACAATATTTTGCAAAGATACAATGGTGGGTTGGTTCTTGCTTTTTTTGTTAGAGAGAGAGAGAGAGAGAGAGAGAGAGAGAGAGAGAGAGAGAGAGAGAGAGAGAGAGAGAGACACAGAGAGAGAGAGAGAGAGAGAGAGAGAGAGAGAGAGAGAGAGAGAGAGACAGAGAGAGAGAGTGTGTGTGTGGCTGCAGTCGTAATGCTTTCACTTATTTTTCTCATCTGTCCAGTAAGTGGTGTGTGTCCACTGCGGGAACCCAAGTTCTGCGTGAATGTGGCAGCATTTGAAATGTGACCAGTTTAAACAAAAAATTAATGTGCTTCCTTCCACGAAATGTATATATCTTGTTTGAAGAACAATATCCTTGAAATTGTTCATCGTGCTGGTTGATGCAATACATTTGAATCATTTCTTCTTTCCACAACACAAAATTTACCTTTTTTCTGACGGTTTCATCCACTCCTGTGGATCATCAACCCAGTCACTCTGAAGAAGTCCACATGAGTGGATGAAACCGTCAGAAAAAAAGGTAAATTTTGTGTTGTGGAAAGAAGAAATGATTAAAATGTATTGAAGAACAATACATTTGCGTGACTTAAGAAACCTTTTAGTGCCCAACTTGTAAAGCCAATTTGAAATATTTGTTTTGAATAATGATTGTCCATAGTTAAAGATGTGATAACGTCGTATTATAATTCTAGGTGGACATATGATTTTGTTCTTGATTTCTTTTATGGCAGTGGGGTTTTTCTCTCTTTTTTTTATAGTGTGGATGTAGTTTGTTGTGTTTTTCATTGCGTGTGTAAAGTAAGCTATTCTCTTTTTGCATTGCTGTGTTTACATGAGATGCTTGTTTATTCGGGTTTTCCTGGTTTGTGTCACAAGTGTGATTTATTTTATACATTACCTAGTATGATTAATTTATTTTTAGTTTTTACATGTTTCATTTTATTCCAAGGTTTCTTTTTGGATGAATGACTTATACATTTCTGTTAACTTTTATATTTACTTTTTATTGCATAACATACACGCCTACTTTCAAATAAGGATTTGTGTGGCATGTTCCTTTAGTTTGAGGTTTCAATACTTAAAATGTGTGTTATTGTTTGAATCTGATCTCGTTGTGACATTGGTTTTCCTCATAGCATGCTGTGAACGTATATAAGCTTTTACATGCTACGCATTATGGTTGTTATGTGAAATGATTGTTGTTGGATAATGTGACAAAACATCCGTCATTGCTAAGCTTTCGTTTGAGAAAACACTTTTGATATTTGTTTTGTAAAATCTTTATTAAGATAGTTTAATGCTAAATTTCTTTGCTTTATGTTTGCTTCTTAGTTGCGTTTTTGCGACCATCATACATTAGCAAAGTATGTTTCATAGACAGTTTGTACTGTCTTGTGGCAGCCGAATATATTTCATACACACGTTTTGGGTTCAATGCGCCTGCGAAATATTTTGGTTATTTTAACCATTATTATAACACTAAGATTATTAGTGGTTGTGTCTTTACCAATGTGCTTCTTGCTTTAAGGTTGATGCAAAAATTCGTGAAAGGAAATCATCAATTAAAAAAAAAAAAAAGCAATAGATGTAGACTTGTGTCCTTGTATGTGTTCAGTAATGACTTGCCATTTTTATTCAGTGTTCTGTTGTTGTTGTTTGTTCTGTTGTTGTTGTTGTTGTTGTTTATCTTTACAAAGCTCTGGAGAGATCGGCTTCCTTTTATGTTGATATTTTTCTTGTTCTTGTGTGTGTAGGCGTTTTCCTTATAATTGTACATATATCTGAATCTGTAGTGTTAATGTTTATAACTTTAACCCTTTCACCACCAGCCATGTTTGAACCAAAAATGTCCATAACATTTAGTTGGTTACCGAAAAAATTTCATCTGCAATATTGTGGGATTTCTCTGTGACACATTTAGAATAGGGTCAATCCTTACTGCCCACATTTAGGAACACAATATCATTGAATAATAGACCCTGATTCAAGAGTTTTAATGAATCGAGTGTTGCACATTGTGGTGCAAAAATGTGACATTGGCGGTGAAAGGGTTAAAGAATGACCTTTTCCTAGGTTTTGTATGTCTGTGGTTAGAGATAGGAACATTCCCTTGTGGAAGAAAATGCTGAACATTACAGCAGACATTAAAAAATAAGTATTTCTTGTTCTTTTACAACAAAAGAGTATTCATTTTCCCCCCTATCTTTTTTATTTATTACCTTGACAAAGTTTTGTTTAAACTTTATATTTACATCAGTGCTTGTAGTTAATATTTTACCTGTACACAGTGTCCCACACTGTTTATTTTTGACTCTTAATATTGGGAAATTTTCATTTATGATGCCTTAGTGTAGAGTGGCACAGTGGTAGCGCGGTCGCTTCGTGTCAAGTAAACCCGAGTTCGAACCTGGGTACAGGGGATTTTTCCTCTCACTTTGCACTAGGCCTTATGGTCTGAACGTGGAGTCTTTCGGATGAGACGATAAACCGAGGTCCCGTGTGCCCATGCACGTAGCACACGTTAAACCCAGTGGCAACGAAAACGTTGTCCTTTGGTCAAACTTTACCCCCCCCCCCCCTTTCCTTCCTCATCAGTCACACAAAAATTGCATGCCAAAAAACAAATTGGGTGGCGCACCTCTGGCTGCAACGCGCTCTCCAGGTGGGAGCAACCCGAATTTCACAGAGACGCCTCTCTGACTATAAAGTACCTAATACGAAATACTAAACAAGAATGCAAAGATACAAAAATACTTATCCGAACATGGTCTATGGTCATTTTCTTATCTGTATGAGCCGCCATTTCCACAAAACTAAGCATAACTTCAACAAGCCTCAGTAAAGAAAACTGAGTGAACCCAACCTGCGGTCCTTAACTTTTGTTGATGACTGTATATTAACACTTTTTTGCTGATTTATATTTTATCACATGTTTGACATTTCCGATATTTTGTAGTTCTGAAGTAAATTGATAACAAATTTTTTTAAGCATTTGTGTTTTGTTCTTGTGATGCGTGTTTGTGTGTGCGCGCGCGCGCGCGCGCGTGTGCGTGTGTGTGTGTGTGTGTGTGTGCATGTGTGTGTGTGTTACACCCGTGCGTGAGGGGAAATATTCAACATTAACAAACAAAGTGTATGGCTATGCAAGCGCATGAGAATGTTCGTGTCTCTCTCTCTCTCTACAAATTATCCACACCTCACGACACAGACGAACAATCAACAACAGTCCACAAAAGCAGGTAGAATTCAATCCTGGTCAACTATTAAATCAAAGAAAGTTTCACATTCAATTATCATTCATCATCAGTTCACTCTCCACACTAAATATAAAATTCCTTCGGGTGTCTCGCCTTTTCTTAATATTCCTAGAAAAGGGAAACTATTTCAATAACACATTTTCTTAATTAATCCTCAAATTGTCTCCCAATTCAGTTTTCCAAAACCATCTCCATTTACAAGTACACAAGTAGCAGGTTCCTTCGTAGTTATCCAAAACTAACTCATTTTATCTACTACTCAATCCCACAAACCAAACTGGCAGTAAATAGCGCAGGTGCTCCCAGTGCACTCCTGCCGTTTTCTCTTCAACCAGGCCCGCCGGTGCAGAACGAAGTCGCGTCTGCCCGCGTGCATCCCGGTGTTGCCGACTCTGTCACTTCGCTCCAGACCGCCGCACGGAAAGGAAAGTCAGCGCGTCAAAGGAGATGGGGCCCATGCCACTCCACTCTCCTAGCCAGCCACAGAAGCTGAAATGATCGATACCAACCATATACAAGCTATCCAAAATATGTACGTGTTAACAGCCCACGAGACTTACCAACCCAATAGTCTCCTGTTAACAAAGAACAAACCACCATCAAAATGGAACAAACTGATTATTACCAAACAACAGCGCACTCAACACAACACCTTGGAACCTGCAAACTATCATTGACTTCTTCCAACATTCACAAAGAGTAATACCTTTGACACACCACCTTGACGTCTATCACAACCAAGTAACGAACTCACCAAACGAAGCCAAAAATTAGAATTCCATACAAGGAATGCAACAACTGTATTCATAGAAATAACAAGAGAGTAAACCCATAGGTACGAACCTGCATCAACAGCAGCTTACAAAAACATAAGTGAGTTGCCCCCGGTCCACATCCCAAAGCAAACAGCTGAGGACCCAAAAAAAAATGTTGTGTCTCATTCAAGACAAACATGGCAACTGAACTCAACTGAACGAAAACCGTCAATACACATCTGCGCGTCACGTGATACGCATACTGTGCTGAGGTTCCAAACCAGAAATACGGCATCACAAAAAGCGCCCAAAACACTGCGTAACAGTGTGTGTGTGTGTGAGAAATGGAGAGTGAGAAATGGAGAGAGAGAGAAAGAGCATGCGCGTGTGTGTGCATGTGTGTGTGTGCGTGTGCGTGTGCGCGTGTGTGAAACAGCTCTACACAGAAACAAAACTCTGCACTTGTTTACAAGATTTTATGAGTACGGAGAAGAACTGAAAGATACAAATGATCACAATGTTCTAAAGGCCAACCTGTCCCCTTGGTTGCAGCACCAAAGCCATCACAAATGATCACAATGTTCACCTAATGCAGCACTAAAGCCATCACAAATGATCACATTGTTCAACTAATGCAGCACTGAAGCCATCACCAATGATCACAATGTTCAACCAATGCAGCACTGAAGCCATCACAAATGATCACAATGTTCAACTAATGCAGCACTGAAGCCATCACCAATGATCACAATGTTCAACTAATGCAGCACTAAAGCCATCACAAATGATCACATTGTTCAACTGATGCAGCACTGAAGCCATCACAAATGATCACATTGTTCAACTGATGCAGCACTGAAGCCATCACAAATGATCACATTGTTCAACTGATGCAGCACTGAAGCCATCACAAATGATCACATTGTTCAACTAATGCAGCACTGAAGCCATCACAAATGATCACATTGTTCAACTAATGCAGCACTAAAGCCATCACAAATGATCACAATGTTCAACTGATGCAGCACTGAAGCCATCACAAATGATCACATTGTTCAACTAATGCAGCACTAAAGCCATCACAAATGATCACATTGTTCAACTAATGCAGCACTGAAGCCATCACAAATGATCACAATGTTCAACCAATGCAGCACTGAAGCCATCAAATGATCACAATGTTCAACTAATACAGCACTAAAGCCATCACAAATGATCACATTGTTCAACCAATGCAGCACTGAAGCCATCACAAATGATCACATTGTTCAACCAATGCAGCACTGAAGCCATCACAAATGATCACATTGTTCAACCAATGCAGCACTGAAGCCATCACAAATGATCACAATGTTCAACTAATACAGCACTGAAGCCATCACAAATGATCACAATGTTCAACTAATGCAGCACTAAAGCCATCACAAATGATCACATTGTTCAACTAATGCAGCACTGAAGCCATCAAATGATCACAATGTTCAACTAATACAGCACTACAGCCATCACAAATGATCACAATGTTCAACTAATACAGCACTGAAGCCATCAAATGATCACAATGTTCAACTAATACAGCACTGAAGCCATCAAATGATCACATTGTTCAACTAATGCAGCACTGAAGCCATCACAAATGATCACATTGTTCAACCAATGCAGCACTGAAGCCATCAAATGATCACAATGTTCAACTAATACAGCACTACAGCCATCACAAATGATCACAATGTTCAACTAATACAGCACTGAAGCCATCACCAATGATCACAATGTTCAACTAATGCAGCACTGAAGCCATCACCAATGATCACAATGTTCAACTAATACAGCACTAAAGCCATCACAAATGATCACAATGTTCAACTAATACAGCACTGAAGCCATCACAAATGATCACAATGTTCAACTAATACAGCACTAAAGCCATCACAAATGATCACAATGTTCAACTAATGCAGCACTGAAGCCATCACAAATGATCACAATGTTGAACTGATGCAGCACTGAAGCCATCACCAATGATCACAATGTTCAACTAATGCAGCACTAAAGCCATCACCAATGATCACAATGTTCAACTAATGCAGCACTGAAGCCATCACCAATGATCACAATGTTCAACTGATGCAGCACTGAAGCCATCACCAATGATCACAATGTTGAACTGATGCAGCACTAACGCCATCACAAATGATCACAATGTTGAACTGATGCAGCACTGAAGCCATCACAAATGATCACAATGTTCAACTAATGCAGCACTGAAGCCATCACAAATGATCACATTGTTCAACTGATGCAGCACTGAAGCCATCACAAATGATCACATTGTTCAACTGATGCAGCACTGAAGCCATCACAAATGATCACATTGTTCAACTAATACAGCACTAAAGCCATCACAAATGATCACAATGTTCAACTAATGCAGCACTGAAGCCATCACAAATGATCACATTGTTCAACTAATGCAGCACTAAAGCCATCACAAATGATCACAATGTTCAACTAATGCAGCACTGAAGCCATCACAAATGATCACAATGTTCAACTGATGCAGCACTGAAGCCATCACAAATGATCACAATGTTCAACTGATGCAGCACTGAAGCCATCACAAATGATCACATTGTTCAACTAATACAGCACTAAAGCCATCACAAATGATCACAATATTCAACTAAAGCCATCACAAATGATCACAATGTTCAACTAATGCAGCACTAAAGCCATCACAAATGATCACACTGTTCAACTAATGCAGCACTAAAGCCATCACAAATGATCACAATGTTCAACTAATGCAGCACTGAAGCCATCACAAATGATCACATTGTTCAACTAATGCAGCACTGAAGCCATCACAAATGATCACAATGTTCAACTAATACAGCACTAAAGCCATCACCAATGATCACAATGTTCAACTAATGCAGCACTAAAGCCATCACAAATGATCACAATATTCAACTAAAGCCATCACAAATGATCACAATGTTCAACTAATACAGCACTAAAGCCATCACCAATGATCACAATGTTCAACTAATGCAGCACTAAAGCCATCACAAATGATCACAATATTCAACTAAAGCCATCACAAATGATCACAATGTTCAACTAATACAGCACTAAAGCCATCACAAATGATCACAATGTTCAACTAATACAGCACTGAAGCCATCACCAATGATCACAATGTTCAACTAATACAGCACTGAAGCCATCACAAATGATCACAATGTTCAACTAATACAGCACTAAAGCCATCACCAATGATCACAATGTTCAACTAATACAGCACTGAAGCCATCACAAATGATCACAATGTTCAACTAATGCAGCACTAAAGCCATCACAAATGATCACAATGTTCAACTGATGCAGCACTGAAGCCATCACAAATGATCACAATGTTCAACTGATGCAGCACTGAAGCCATCACAAATGATCACAATGTTCAACTAATACAGCACTAAAGCCATCACAAATGATCACAATATTCAACTAAAGCCATCACAAATGATCACAATGTTCAACTAATACAGCACTAAAGCCATCACAAATGATCACACTGTGCAACTAATACAGCACTAAAGCCATCACAAATGATCACAATGTTCAACTAATACAGCACTAAAGCCATCACAAATGATCACAATGTTCAACTGATGCAGCACTGAAGCCATCACCAATGATCACAATGTTGAACTGATGCAGCACTAACGCCATCACAAATGATCACAATGTTGAACTGATGCAGCACTGAAGCCATCACAAATGATCACAATGTTCAACTAATACAGCACTAAAGCCATCACAAATGATCACAATGTTCAACTGATACAGCACTAAAGCCATCACAAATGATCACATTGTTCAACTAAAGCCATCACAAATGATCACAATGTTCAACTAATGCAGCACTAAAGCCATCACAAATGATCACATTGTTCAACTAATGCAGCACTGAAGCCATCACAAATGATCACAATGTTCAACTAATACAGCACTAAAGCCATCACCAATGATCACAATGTTCAACTGATGCAGCACTGAAGCCATCACAAATGATCACAATGTTCAACTAATGCAGCACTAAAGCCATCACAAATGATCACATTGTTCAACTAATGCAGCACTGAAGCCATCACAAATGATCACAATGTTCAACTAATACAGCACTGAAGCCATCACAAATGATCACAATGTTCAACTAATGCAGCACTAAAGCCATCACAAATGATCACAATGTTCAACTAATGCAGCACTAAAGCCATCACAAATGATCACATTGTTCAACTAAAGCCATCACCAATGATCACAATGTTCAACTAATACAGCACTAAAGCCATCACAAATGATCACAATGTTCAACTAATACAGCACTAAAGCCATCACAAATGATCACAATGTTCAACTAATACAGCACTAAAGCCATCACAAATGATCACATTGTTCAACTAATACAGCACTGAAGCCATCACAAATGATCACAATGTTCAACTAATGCAGCACTGAAGCCATCACAAATGATCACAATGTTCAACTGATGCAGCACTAAAGCCATCACAAATGATCACAATGTTCAACTAATACAGCACTAAAGCCATCACCAATGATCACACTGTTCAACTAAAGCCATCACAAATGATCACAATGTTCAACTAATACAGCACTAAAGCCATCACAAATGATCACAATGTTCAACTAAAGCCATCACAAATGATCACAATGTTCAACTGATGCAGCACTAAAGCCATCACAAATGATCACAATGTTCAACTAATGCAGCACTAAAGCCATCACAAATGATCACAATGTGCAACTAATGCAGCACTGAAGCCATCACAAATGATCACAATGTTCAACTAATACAGCACTAAAGCCATCACAAATGATCACAATGTTCAACTAATGCAGCACTAAAGCCATCACAAATGATCACATTGTTCAACTAATGCAGCACTAAAGCCATCACAAATGATCACAATGTTCAACTAATGCAGCACTAAAGCCATCACAAATGATCACAATGTTCAACTAATACAGCACTAAAGCCATCACAAATGATCACAATATTCAACTGATGCAGCACTGAAGCCATCAAATGATCACATTGTTCAACTAATACAGCACTGAAGCCATCACCAATGATCACATTGTTCAACTAATACAGCACTGAAGCCATCACAAATGATCACAATGTTCAACTAATACAGCACTAAAGCCATCACAAATGATCACAATGTTCAACTAATACAGCACTAAAGCCATCACAAATGATCACAATATTCAACTGATGCAGCACTGAAGCCATCAAATGATCACATTGTTCAACTAATACAGCACTGAAGCCATCACCAATGATCACATTGTTCAACTAATACAGCACTGAAGCCATCACAAATGATCACAATGTTCAACTAATACAGCACTAAAGCCATCACAAATGATCACATTGTTCAACTAATACAGCACTGAAGCCATCACAAATGATCACAATGTTCAACTAATGCAGCACTAAAGCCATCACAAATGATCACAATGTTCAACTAATGCAGCACTGAAGCCATCACCAATGATCACAATGTTCAACTAATACAGCACTAAAGCCATCACAAATGATCACAATGTTCAACTAATGCAGCACTAAAGCCATCACAAATGATCACAATGTTCAACTAATGCAGCACTAAAGCCATCACAAATGATCACAATGTTCAACTGATGCAGCACTGAAGCCATCACCAATGATCACATTGTTCAACTAATGCAGCACTGAAGCCATCACCAATGATCACAATGTTCAACTGATGCAGCACTAAAGCCATCACAAATGATCACAATGTTCAACTGATGCAGCACTAAAGCCATCACAAATGATCACAATGTTCAACTGATGCAGCACTAAAGCCATCACCAATGATCACAATGTTCAACTGATGCAGCACTAAAGCCATCACCAATGATCACAATGTTCAACTAATGCAGCACTAAAGCCATCACCAATGATCACATTGTTCAACTAATGCAGCACTAAAGCCATCACCAATGATCACATTGTTCAACTAATGCAGCACTAAAGCCATCACAAATGATCACAATGTTCAACTAATGCAGCACTAAAGCCATCACAAATGATCACACTGTTCAACTAATGCAGCACTAAAGCCATCACAAATGATCACACTGTTCAACTAAAGCCATCACAAATGATCACATTGTTCAACTAAAGCCATCACCAATGATCACACTGTTCAACTAAAGCCATCACAAATGATCACACTGTGCAACTAATCCCCTGTAGCACTAAAGCCATCACCAATGATCACAATGTTCAACTAAAGCCATCACCAATGATCACACTGTGCAACTAATCCCCTGTAGCACTAAAGCCATCACAAGGGGATTAATAAAGACCCACCAGATCACGTGTTTTCCCTCTTATAGCTGGTAAGAAATCTTGTTTTGACAAGGTTTTACTCCCATACAAATGCCCCCAAATTTGACACGTGATCTGGTGGGTCTTTAAATACATGATACATGCACGAGGACTTGGTCAATACTTATCATGAGAATGAGCTTGCATACTCTACAGTCTTCTCTTTCTATTTTGAACTCTTACTATTTGCTTGCTGTCTGTCAGTCTTTCATTCTACATTGATAACGTATGTATCATACCATCACAAATGTAGTGTAGAGTGGCACAGTGGCAACGCGTTCGCTTCGTGTCAAGTAAACCCGAGTTCGAACCTGGGTACAGGGGATTTTTCCTCTCACTTTGCGCTAGGCCTTACGGTCTGAACGTGGAGTGTTTCGGATGAGACGATAAACCGAGGTCCCGTGTGCTCATGCACCCAGTGGCAACGACAAAGTTGTCATTTGGTCAAAATGTACCCCCCACCCCTCCCTTTCCTTCCTCATCACTCACACAAAAAAATCGCATGCAAATTTGTTTTTTTTAAATTGGGTGGCGCGCCTCTGGCTGCGACGCTCTCTCCATGTGGGAGCAACCCGAATTTCACAGAGATGCCTCTGTGACTATGAAGTACCTAATACCTAATACGAAACGTCTGTATGTTGAGCCTCAATAAAATGACCAAATACTATCTGAATGTCTACGATTGGTCCCAGTGGTCATCTAATTATTTTCAAGTATTTTCTACAGTGAATAAGTGATCAGCCGAGTTAAAGCAGGAAAGCGAGAGCTTTAAGAAGACCACCAGTATGGAGACCAAACACTATCTCTACCAACGAAGGAATTGCCATGGTTCGGGATGTGGTTATGACAGACAAGGCAGTAACTTTCCATTATAAAACCAGCACTCTAGGTATCTTTTACCGAAGTTTTCTTGCTGTTCTGCCGCAAGACCCATACTCGCTGAGATGTCCCAAACTATTAGCGTCCATTTGTAGCAGATCCAGCCAGTTTTCTGGGCTGATTTGTCGTCACTATGGATGCGACATGAGTTCACACTTTACAGCCACGATAAAGCTGTAATCAAAGCAGTAAAAATAGTTTTGATTACCCCCCCTCCAAAGCCGACTAGGTTGACCGTGTCTGCTGGTACAGTGACGGCTAGAATCCTTTCGTTTGCTGATGGTCTTGGTAATTGATTTTCTTGAAAAAGGGTTACACATTACTGGGGAATACTATGCAAATCTGCTACACAAGCATCAGGATGCCATCATTTCCAAGAGCTGAGAAACGCCACTCGAGGCATACTATTCCACCAAGACTGTGCCCTCAATCACAAATCTGCTGTTGCATTGGTTACAATGTATCAATGTGACTTTGAAATTCTTGTAGAGTTGACTCCCTTCGATATCCAAATGCCAAGAAATATTTGGTCGGTTGACGTCTTTACATTGGCAAGTACATTATGGGAGCTGTGGAGGGTTGGGAAAAATCAATGACGTCATAGCTATGATGACGTCATCTTCCAAAACTTGCATGCCATCATCTACAGTGCAGTGGCACACGTGTGCCCAATGTTGTTGATGTAGCTTAACTCCTTCATAGTTAGGCCGAGAACTTTTTTGACACACGGTACACACTGTCCTTGTAAACATTTGTTGTTTACTTGAAGTTCTCTTAAAGCCTCTCATTACAGAAACAACCCAACAATACTTCTGTTCTTGCAAACCTCTAGAATCTATTGTTCTTTTGATGTTCTCTATGTAACATAAGCCTTTCATAATAAAGACCTCTCATGTCCTTGGAACACTTTGTTGGTCTTTTGATGTTCACTTCTAAATCTCTCAAAATAAAGACCATTCCTGTCCTTGGAACACTTTTATTGTTATTTTGAAATTCACTAAATAAATCTCTAATAATAAAGACCACTCCCGTCCTTGGAAAACGTTTGTAGTTCTTTCGATGTTCACAGAATAAATAACATACTTCTGTGTTTGCAAAATGTTGTGGTTCACTTGATGTCAGACTCCAACACGTCCTTGAAGCTCAGCATGTCTTTCAGGGACGGCGACGGGTTCTCACAGACAGCATTATGTCTCTCATTGACGGAGGCCGGGTTCTCCTAGACTCCAGCACGTCCTTGAAGCTCACCAAATCTTTCAGGGATGAAGGCAGGGGCAGGCTGTGGATCCTGTCAGACCGACCTGGTCTGCAGCCGATGCAGTGAGACACCTCCAGCCGAGCCAGGTGAATCAGACGGCACGGGGCGGAGGCAGCCTCACGAATCACCCTGTAGGTCATCTCAAACGTTTGATGCCTGCGATAGTTGCCACATAACCTACGCAAGGACCAGTCAGTCATAGTGGATTGATTGTAAAGAAATTTCTTTGAATAAGTTCCAGCTGCGATCATGAGTTTTGCCAGATCAGCGTGTACCCGAAGAAGCAAAGGCTCAGTGTACCTCAAAGCGTGACTACCATCTCTCTCTGTGTTTGCTTGGAATGTGGAGAGACCCGAAGCCACAAAAAGGCGAGCCACCTTCAATTGGGCATCCTTGGAAAAACCTTGTTCACAAATGGCTTGAAGCAATGTTTTATTTCCAACAAGGGCTCTGGGGTCTACTCGACTCAGCAGGCTCTCCACAATGTCCTCCTGATCACCCCGGGCAGCACTCCAAAAGACGGTGCTGAGAAGCTCTGTCGTGGTGCATCTGTCCACCACTTCTCTGACAATGTCCCAGTTTTGGGAAGATGTCAAGATCCAGTCCAGCACAGCGGGGCTCTGACAACGCTGATGGTGCTGCCTGATGTAGGCCAGGTCTTTACACCGAAAAGCCAGAGCCCAGTCCACCACACCTTCATTTTCGCAAGCCGCCACCAGGCGATCTATTTTATACAATGGTGGCATGGACTCCACAACAGTGCGAACCTGGAACTGCGTACTCACAGGGTGGTTTTTGAGCACAGTGACAATGGACACTTCTGGCATCTCATTGGCAGCGAACAGCTGCACGACAAACCACAGGTTGTCATCATGGAACTGCAGAGTGGGGAAGGTGGTCGTCACTTTGTCCATCATCCCCACGTCATTAGTGATCGCAGCCAAGACAAAAGCCAGGTGGGCGTGTCCAGTGTCCTCGCACCACTGCTTCAGATGGGACATGCTGGACGGCCAACGCTCTTGAGCAAACCCCGTTACCATCTCAGCAAACTCCTTACCATTTAAAGTTAAAGCCCACTGGTCCAGGGCTGGCGCCATGCCTGCCCACAGCTCTTGGTCAGACAACATTTTGTACAAATGCGTCTTCCTTCTCAGTAGCAGGGCGAAAGGCCTCGACTGACTTGTCAACAGAACAGGCAGGACACTCCAAGCTTGTTTTTCCACAACGGTGTCAAAAAGCACACAATACGCTTCAAGTCTGGTTGCATAAAGCTTGGACTGATTAATCATGATCAGCTTGGCAACAAAATGCAGTCGCTTTTCTATTGCTGCTGAGTAGGCCAGCTTGAGATCATCAGAGATCATTGCTCGTGTTTGAGGTTTCACTGACTTGCACCACTTGTCACACAGAGCCACAAAGCAGTCAGCATCATCAAGCTCAATGCACTTTGTGACGGCCTCTCTGAACAAAGGGCGGGTTGATGGATCAAACGTATCAGGGAACTGACTGATGAAGGTTTTCCAGCCGTTTGGGGACTGGTGCTGGAAATATTCTGTCATGGTGAATTCAGTGACACACCGCTGACGCCAGTCTATGGGCTGGGAGTCACTGACTGACCCTCTCTGGAAAACACGCAGACTGAGGACTCCCTGGCCATGACTGACGAAGCCCATCACCAGCAGTCCTTTCAGATCGTCACGCAAACTGCCCGCAGAACACAGGTCCAGCAGAGCTGACCACCGGTAATTGACCCCCAACTCTCTGAACAGTCCGCTGGTTCGCTGCAGTGGAAAGTCCTCATACAGACGGTCAACCCATTCCACTTGCTGGTCAGCAGCTGCTCCGGCACTGACCGCTTTCAGCCAGTGACCACAGCCGTCCATGTGGTCCAACAGTTGCCTGACCCCCCCCATGACAGAATATTATTTCCAGCACAGTCCCCCAAACGGCTGGAAAACCTTCATCAGTCAGTTCCCTGTACGTTTGATCCATCAACCACTCCCTTTTCAGAGAGGCCGTCACAAAGTGACATTGAGCCTTGATGATGCTGACTGCTTGTGGCTCTGTGTGACAAGTGGTGCAAGTCAGTGAAACCTCAAACACGAGCAATGATCTCTGATGATCTCAAGCTGGCCTACTCAGCAGCAATAGAAAAGCGACTGCATTTTGTTGCCAAGCTGATCATGATTAATCAGTCCAAGCTTTATGCAACCAGACTTGAAGCGTATTGTGTGCTTTTTGACACCGTTGTGGAAAAACAAGCTTGGAGTGTCCTGCCTGTTCTGTTGACAAGTCAGTCGAGGCCTTTCGCCCTGCTACTGAGAAGGAAGACGCATTTGTACAAAATGTTGTCTGACCAAGAGCTGTGGGCAGGCATGGCGCCAGCCCTGGACCAGTGGGCTTTAACTTTAAATGGTAAGGAGTTTGCTGAGATGGTAACGGGGTTTGCTCAAGAGCGTTGGCCGTCCAGCATGTCCCATCTGAAGCAGTGGTGCGAGGACACTGGACACGCCCACCTGGCTTTTGTCTTGGCTGCGATCACTAATGACGTGGGGATGATGGACAAAGTGACGACCACCTTCCCCACTCTGCAGTTCCATGATGACAACCTGTGGTTTGTCGTGCAGCTGTTCGCTGCCAATGAGATGCCAGAAGTGTCCATTGTCACTGTGCTCAAAAACCACCCTGTGAGTACGCAGTTCCAGGTTCGCACTGTTGTGGAGTCCATGCCACCATTGTATAAAATAGATCGCCTGGTGGCGGCTTGCGAAAATGAAGGTGTGGTGGACTGGGCTCTGGCTTTTCGGTGTAAAGACCTGGCCTACATCAGGCAGCACCATCAGCGTTGTCAGAGCCCCGCTGTGCTGGACTGGATCTTGACATCTTCCCAAAACTGGGACATTGTCAGAGAAGTGGTGGACAGATGCACCACGACAGAGCTTCTCAGCACCGTCTTTTGGAGTGCTGCCCGGGGTGATCAGGAGGACATTGTGGAGAGCCTGCTGAGTCGAGTAGACCCCAGAGCCCTTGTTGGAAATAAAACATTGCTTCAAGCCATTTGTGAACAAGGTTTTTCCAAGGATGCCCAATTGAAGGTGGCTCGCCTTTTTGTGGCTTCGGGTCTCTCCACATTCCAAGCAAACACAGAGAGAGATGGTAGTCACGCTTTGAGGTACACTGAGCCTTTGCTTCTTCGGGTACACGCTGATCTGGCAAAACTCATGATCGCAGCTGGAACTTATTCAAAGAAATTTCTTTACAATCAATCCACTATGACTGACTGGTCCTTGCGTAGGTTATGTGGCAACTATCGCAGGCATCAAACGTTTGAGATGACCTACAGGGTGATTCGTGAGGCTGCCTCCGCCCCGTGCCGTCTGATTCACCTGGCTCGGCTGGAGGTGTCTCACTGCATCGGCTGCAGACCAGGTCGGTCTGACAGGATCCACAGCCTGCCCCTGCCTTCATCCCTGAAAGATTTGGTGAGCTTCAAGGACGTGCTGGAGTCTAGGAGAACCCGGCCTCCGTCAATGAGAGACATAATGCTGTCTGTGAGAACCCGTCGCCGTCCCTGAAAGACATGCTGAGCTTCAAGGACGTGTTGGAGTCTGACATCAAGTGAACCACAACATTTTGCAAACACAGAAGTATGTTATTTATTCTGTGAACATCGAAAGAACTACAAACGTTTTCCAAGGACGGGAGTGGTCTTTATTATTAGAGATTTATTTAGTGAATTTCAAAATAACAATAAAAGTGTTCCAAGGACAGGAATGGTCTTTATTTTGAGAGATTTAGAAGTGAACATCAAAAGACCAACAAAGTGTTCCAAGGACATGAGAGGTCTTTATTATGAAAGGCTTATGTTACATAGAGAACATCAAAAGAACAATAGATTCTAGAGGTTTGCAAGAACAGAAGTATTGTTGGGTTGTTTCTGTAATGAGAGGCTTTAAGAGAACTTCAAAGTAAAAAAAAAACAACAAATGTTTACAAGGACAAGGTGTTGTACCGTGTGTCAAAAAAGTTTTCTCGGCCTAACTATGAAGGAGTTAAGCTACATCAACAACATTGGGCACACGTGTGCCACTGCACTGTAGATGATGGCATGCAAGTTTTGGAAGATGACGTCATCATAGCTATGACGTCATTGATTTTTCCCAACCCTCCACAGCTCCCATAATGTACTTGCCAATGTAAAGACGTCAACCGACCAAATATTTCTTGGCATTTGGATATCGAAGGGAGTCAACTCTACAAGAATTTCAAAGTCACATTGATACATTGTAACCAATGCAACAGCAGATTTGTGATTGAGGGCACAGTCTTGGTGGAATAGTATGCCTCGAGTGGCCTTTCTCAGCTCTTGGAAATGATGGCATCCTGATGCTTGTGTAAAAGCAGATTTTGCATAGATTTCCCCAGTAATGTTTAACCCTTTTCAAGAAAATCCATAATCAATACCCAATCAGCAAACCAAAGGATTCTAGCCGTCATTGTACCAGCAGACCACGGTCAAAACCTAGTCGGCTTTTGGGAGGGGGGGTAATCAAAAAAAAAACCGAACTGTGTTCACTGCTTTGCTTTTAGTATTATCATGGCTGTAACATGTGAACACATCAGTGTCTCATCCATAGTGACGACAAATCAGCCGAGAAAACTGGCTGGATCTGCTACAAATGGACGCTAATAGTTTGGGACATCTCAGCGAGTATGGGTCTTGCGGCAGAACAGCAAGAAAACTTCGGTAAAAGATACCTAGAGTGCTGGTTTTATAATGGAAAGTTACTGCCTTGTCTGCCATAACCACAGAAAGAATCCCGAACCATGGCAATTGAAGTCCTTCGTTGGTAGAAGAAAATTATTGTTTGGTCTCCATACTGGTGGTCTTCTTAAAGCTCTCGCTTTCTTGCTTTAACTCGGCTGATCACTTATTCACTGTAGAAAGAATCACTTTGAAAATAATTAGATGAACAACTAGGACCAATCGTAGACGACATGAAACACAAAGACATTCAGGTAAGTGTTTGGGTCCTTTTATTATTGAGGGCTCAACATACAACGTTTTCCTATTTTGGTATTTGGTAAGTTATAGGTCACAGAAGAAATATCTGTAAAATAAAGTCCGGTTGCTCCCACATGGAGAGAGCGTCCGTCAAGCCACAGAGCCGCGGCCACCCAATTTAAAAAAAATTTAGTTAATAAAAAACAAAAAAAAACACAATTTGCATGGCGATTTTTGGTGGTGTGAGTGATGAGGAAGAACGGAGAGGGGGTGAGGGTTACAATTTTACGCGAATGACAAACTTTGTTTGTCGTGCCACTGGGATTAACGTATGCTACCAAGGGACCTGCACGCTCGGTTTATCGTCTCATTCCGAAACACGTGCCTCATTCAGACCGTAAGGCCTAGTCGCAACGTGAGAGGAAAAATCGCCTGTACCCAGGTTTCGAACCTCGGGTTTACTTGACACGAAGTGAAAACGCTACCACTGTGCCAATCTACACTACATTTGTTATGGTATTATTAACATACGTTATCAATGTAGAATGAAAGACTGACATACAGCACGCAAATAGGGACAAATTTCAAAATAGAAGGAGAAGACTGTAGTAGATATGCAAGACTCAGTCTCTCATGAATAAGAGTATTGACTCATGTCCTGCGTTCATGTAATCATGGTATTTACAGACCTCCCGCAGATCACGTGTCAAATTTGGGGGCATTTGTATGGGGGAGTAAAACCTTGTCAAAACGAGAATTTCTTACCAGCTAGTATAGGGAAAACACGTTGAAATGCGTTGGTCATTGTATTAATCCCTCCCCTTGTGATGGCTTTAGTGCTACAGGGGATTAGTTGCACAGTGTGATCATTTGTGATGGCTTTAGTTGAACAATGTGATCATTTGTGATGGCTTCAGTGCTACAGGGGATTAGTTGCACAGTGTGATCATTTGTGATGGCTTTAGTTGAACAGTGTGATCATTGGTGATGGCTTTAATGCTACAGGGGATTAGTTGCACAGTGTGATCATTGGTGATGGCTTTAGTTGAACAGTGTGATCATTGGTGATGGATTTAGTTGAACAATGTGATCATTTGTGATGGCTTTAGTTGAACAGTGTGATCATTTGTGATGGCTTTAGTGCTGCAGTAGTTGAACAGTGTGATCATTTGTGATGGCTTTAGTTGAACAATGTGATCATTTGTGATGGCTTCAGTGCTGCATCAGTTGAACATTGTGATCATTTGTGATGGCTTTAGTGCTGAATTAGTTGAACATTGTGATCATTTGTGATGGCTTCAGTGCTGCATTAGTTCAACAATGTGATCATTTGATGGCTTCAGTGCTGCATCAGTTGAATATTGTGATCATTTGTGATGGCTTTAGTGCTGTATCAGTTCAACATTGTGATCATTTGTGATGGCTTTAGTGCTGCATCAGTTGAACATTGTGATCATTTGTGATGGCTTCAGTGCTGCATTGGTTGAACATTGTGATCATTGGTGATGGCTTCAGTGCTGCATCAGTTGAACAATGTGATCATTTGTGATGGCTTTAGTGCTGCATTAGTTGAACATTGTGATCATTTGTGATGGCTTTAGTGCTGTATCAGTTGAACATTGTGATCATTGGTGATGGCTTTAGTGCTGTATTAGTTGAACATTGTGATCATTGGTGATGGCTTTAGTGCTGTATCAGTTGAATATTGTGATCATTTGTGATGGCTTCAGTGCTGCATTGGTTGAACATTGTGATCATTGGTGATGGCTTTAGTGCTGTATTAGTTGAACATTGTGATCATTTGATGGCTTCAGTGCTGCATTGGTTGAACATTGTGATCATTGGTGATGGCTTTAGTGCTGTATTAGTTGAACAATGTGATCATTGGTGATGGCTTCAGTGCTGTATTAGTTGAACAATGTGATCATTTGATGGCTTCAGTGCTGCATTAGTTGAACATTGTGATCATTTGTGATGGCTTCAGTGCTGCATCAGTTGAATAATGTGATCATTTGTGATGGCTTTAGTGCTGAATTAGTTGAACATTGTGATCATTTGTGATGGCTTCAGTGCTGCATTAGTTGAACATTGTGATCATTGGTGATGGCTTCAGTGCTGTATTAGTTGAACAATGTGATCATTTGATGGCTTCAGTGCTGCATTAGTTGAACATTGTGATCATTTGTGATGGCTTCAGTGCTGTATTAGTTGAACATTGTGATCATTTGTGATGGCTTCAGTGCTGCATTGGTTGAACATTGTGATCATTTGTGATGGCTTCAGTGCTGTATTAGTTGAACAATGTGATCATTGGTGATGGCTTCAGTGCTGTATTGGTTGAACAATGTGATCATTTGTGATGGCTTTAGTGCTGTATTAGTTGAACATTGTGATCATTTGTGATGGCTTCAGTGCTGCATTAGTTGCACATTGTGATCATTTGTGATGGCTTTAGTGCTGCATTAGTTGAACATTGTGATCATTTGTGATGGCTTTAGTGCTGCATCAGTTGAACATTGTGATCATTTGTGATGGCTTTAGTTGAACATTGTGATCATTTGTGATGGCTTTAGTGCTGTATTAGTTGAACATTGTGATCATTTGTGATGGCTTTAGTTGAACATTGTGATCATTGGTGATGGCTTCAGTGCTGTATTAGTTGAACATTGTGATCATTTGATGGCTTCAGTGCTGCATTGGTTGAATATTGTGATCATTGGTGATGGCTTTAGTGCTGTATTAGTTGAACATTGTGATCATTTGATGGCTTCAGTGCTGCATTGGTTGAACAATGTGATCATTTGTGATGGCTTTAGTGCTGTATTAGTTGAACATTGTGATCATTGGTGATGGCTTTAGTGCTGTATTAGTTGAACAATGTGATCATTTGTGATGGCTTTAGTTGAATATTGTGATCATTTGTGATGGCTTTAGTTGAATATTGTGATCATTTGTGATGGCTTTAGTGCTGTATTAGTTGAACATTGTGATCATTTGTGATGGCTTCAGTGCTGCATCAGTTGCACATTGTGATCATTGGTGATGGCTTTAGTGCTGTATTAGTTGAACATTGTGATCATTTGTGATGGCTTTAGTGCTGCATTAGTTGAACAATGTGATCATTTGTGATGGCTTTAGTGCTGCATTAGTTGAACATTGTGATCATTTGTGATGGCTTCAGTGCTGCATTGGTTGAATATTGTGATCATTTGTGATGGCTTTAGTGCTGTATTAGTTGAACATTGTGATCATTTGTGATGGCTTCAGTGCTGTATCAGTTGAACAATGTGATCATTTGTGATGGCTTCAGTGCTGCATTGGTTGAACATTGTGATCATTTGTGATGGCTTTAGTTGAACAATGTGATCATTTGTGATGGCTTCAGTGCTGCATCAGTTGAACATTGTGATCATTTGTGATGGCTTCAGTGCTGCATCAGTTCAACATTGTGATCATTTGTGATGGCTTCAGTGCTGCATCAGTTCAACATTGTGATCATTTGTGATGGCTTCAGTGCTGCATCAGTTGAACATTGTGATCATTTGTGATGGCTTTAGTGCTGTATTAGTTGAATATTGTGATCATTTGTGATGGCTTCAGTGCTGTATTGGTTGAACATTGTGATCATTTGTGATGGCTTCAGTGCTGCATCAGTTGAACAATGTGATCATTTGTGATGGCTTCAGTGCTGCATCAGTTCAACATTGTGATCATTTGTGATGGCTTTAGTTGAACAGTGTGATCATTTGTGATGGCTTTAGTGCTGTATTAGTTCAACATTGTGATCATTTGTGATGGCTTCAGTGCTGCATTGGTTCAACATTGTGATCATTTGTGATGGCTTCAGTGCTGCATCAGTTCAACATTGTGATCATTTGTGATGGCTTCAGTGCTGCATCAGTTCAACATTGTGATCATTTGTGATGGCTTCAGTGCTGCATCAGTTGAACAATGTGATCATTTGTGATGGCTTTAGTGCTGTATTAGTTGAACAATGTGATCATTTGTGATGGCTTCAGTGCTGTATCAGTTGAACATTGTGATCATTGGTGATGGCTTCAGTGCTGTATTAGTTCAACATTGTGATCATTTGTGATGGCTTTAGTGCTGTATTAGTTGAACATTGTGATCATTTGTGATGGCTTTAGTTGAATATTGTGATCATTTGTGATGGCTTTAGTGCTGCATTAGTTGAACATTGTGATCATTTGTGATGGCTTCAGTGCTGCATTAGTTGCACATTGTGATCATTTGTGATGGCTTTAGTTGAATATTGTGATCATTTGTGATGGCTTTAGTGCTGCATTAGTTGAACATTGTGATCATTTGTGATGGCTTCAGTGCTGCATTAGTTGAACATTGTGATCATTTGTGATGGCTTCAGTGCTGCATTAGTTGAACATTGTGATCATTTGTGATGGCTTTAGTGCTGTATTAGTTGAACATTGTGATCATTTGTGATGGCTTTAGTGCTGCATTAGTTGAACAATGTGATCATTTGTGATGGCTTCAGTGCTGCATTAGTTGAACATTGTGATCATTTGTGATGGCTTTAGTTGAATATTGTGATCATTTGTGATGGCTTTAGTGCTGTATTAGTTGAACAATGTGATCATTTGTGATGGCTTCAGTGCTGCATCAGTTGAACATTGTGATCATTTGTGATGGCTTCAGTGCTGCATTAGTTGAACATTGTGATCATTTGTGATGGCTTCAGTGCTGCATTAGTTGAACATTGTGATCATTTGTGATGGCTTTAGTGCTGCATTAGTTGAACAATGTGATCATTTGTGATGGCTTCAGTGCTGCATTGGTTGAACATTGTGATCATTTGTGATGGCTTCAGTGCTGCATTAGTTGAACATTGTGATCATTTGTGATGGCTTCAGTGCTGCATCAGTTGAACAATGTGATCATTTGTGATGGCTTTAGTGCTGCATCAGTTGAACATTGTGATCATTTGTGATGGCTTCAGTGCTGCATTGGTTGAACATTGTGATCATTTGTGATGGCTTCAGTGCTGCATCAGTTCAACATTGTGATCATTTGTGATGGCGTTAGTGCTGCATCAGTTCAACATTGTGATCATTGGTGATGGCTTCAGTGCTGCATCAGTTGAACATTGTGATCATTTGTGATGGCTTCAGTGCTGCATTAGTTGAACATTGTGATCATTTGTGATGGCTTTAGTGCTGCATTATTGAACATTGTGATCATTGGTGATGGCTTCAGTGCTGCATCAGTTGAATATTGTGATCATTTGTGATGGCTTGCAGTGCTGCATTAGTTGAACATTGTGATCATTTGTGATGGCTTTAGTGCTGTATTAGTTGAACATTGTGATCATTTGTGATGGCTTCAGTGCTGTATTAGTTGAACATTGTGATCATTTGTGATGGCTTTAGTGCTGTATTAGTTGAACATTGTGATCATTGGTGATGGCTTCAGTGCTGCATTAGTTGAACATTGTGATCATTTGTGATGGCTTCAGTGCTGTATTAGTTGAACATTGTGATCATTTGTGATGGCTTTAGTGCTGTATTAGTTGAACATTGTGATCATTTGATGGCTTCAGTGCTGCATTAGTTGAATATTGTGATCATTTGTGATGGCTTCAGTGCTGCATTAGTTGAACAATGTGATCATTTGATGGCTTCAGTGCTGTATTAGTTGAACATTGTGATCATTTGATGGCTTCAGTGCTGTATTAGTTGAACATTGTGATCATTTGTGATGGCTGTAGTGCTGTATTAGTTGAACATTGTGATCATTTGATGGCTTCAGTGCTGCATTAGTTGAACAATGTGATCATTTGTGATGGCTTTAGTGCTGCATTAGTTGAACATTGTGATCATTTGTGATGGCTTCAGTGCTGTATTAGTTGAACATTGTGATCATTTGTGATGGCTTCAGTGCTGCATTGGTTGAACAATGTGATCATTTGTGATGGCTTCAGTGCTGCATTGGTTGAACAATGTGATCATTTGTGATGGCTTCAGTGCTGCATCAGTTGAACATTGTGATCATTTGTGATGGCTTTAGTGCTGTATTAGTTGAACATTGTGATCATTTGATGGCTTCAGTGCTGCATTGGTTGAACATTGTGATCATTTGTGATGGCTTCAGTGCTGCATTAGTTGAACAATGTGATCATTTGTGATGGCTTTAGTGCTGCATTAGTTGAACATTGTGATCATTTGTGATGGCTTCAGTGCTGCATCAGTTGAACATTGTGATCATTTGTGATGGCTTTAGTGCTGCATTAGTTGAACAATGTGATCATTTGTGATGGCTTCAGTGCTGCATTAGTTGAACATTGTGATCATTTGTGATGGCTTCAGTGCTGCATCAGTTGAACAATGTGATCATTTGTGATGGCTTCAGTGCTGCATCAGTTGAACAATGTGATCATTTGTGATGGCTTCAGTGCTGCATCAGTTGAACATTGTGATCATTTGTGATGGCTTTAGTGCTGCATTAGTTGAACATTGTGATCATTGGTGATGGCTTCAGTGCTGCATTAGTTGAACATTGTGATCATTTGTGATGGCTTCAGTGCTGCATTGGTTGAACATTGTGATCATTGGTGATGGCTTCAGTGCTGCATTAGTTGAACATTGTGATCATTTGTGATGGCTTTAGTGCTGCATTAGTTGAACATTGTGATCATTTGTGATGGCTTTGGTGCTGCAACCAAGGGGACAGGTTGGCCTTTAGAACATTGTGATCATTTGTATCTTTCAGTTCTTCTCCGTACTCATAAAATCTTGTAAACAAGTGCAGAGTTTTGTTTCTGTGTAGAGCTGTTTCACACACGCGCACACGCACACGCACAAACACACACATGCACACACACGCGCATGCTCTTTCTCTCTCTCTCCATTTCTCACTCTCCATTTCTCACACACACACACACTGTTACGCAGTGTTTTGGGCGTTTTTTGTGATGCCATATTTCTGGTTTGGGACCTCAGCGCAGTATGCGTATCACGTGACGCGCAGATGTGTATTGACGGTTTTCGTTCAGTTGAGTTCATTTGCCATGTTTGTCTTGAATGAGACACAACATTTTTTTTTGGGTCCTCAGCTGTTTGCTTTGGGATGTGGACTGGGGGCAACTCACTTATGTTTTTGTAGGCTGCTGTTGATGCAGGTTCGTACCTATGGGTTTACTCTCTTGTTATTTCTATGAATACAGTTGTTGCATTCCTTGTATGGAATTCTAATTTTTGGCTTCGTTTGGTGAGTTCGTTACTTGGTTGTGATAGACGTCAGGGTGGTGTGTCAAAGGTATTACTCTTTGTGATTGTTGGAAGAAGTCAATGATAGTTTGCAGGTTCCAAGGTGTTGTGTTGAGTGCGTTGTTGTTTGGTAATAATCAGTTTGTTCCATTTTGATGGTGGTTTGTTCTTTGTTAACAGGAGACTATTGGGTTGGTAAGTCTCGTGGGCTGTTAACACGTACATTTTTGGATAGCTTGTATATGGTTGGTATCGATCATTTCAGCTTCTGTGGCTTGCTAGGAGAGTGGAGTGGCATGGGCCCCATCTCCTTTGACGCGCTGACTTTCCTTTCCGTGCGGCGGTCTGGAGCGAAGTGACAGAGTCGGCAACACCGGGATGCACGCGGGCAGACGCGACTTCGTTCTGCACCGGCGGGCCTGGTTGAAGAGAAAACGGCAGGAGTGCACTGGGAGCACCTGCGCTATTTACTGTCAGTTTGGTTTGTGGGATTGAGTAGTAGACAAAATGAGTTAGTTTTGGATAACTACGAAGGAACCTGCTACTTGTGTACTTGTAAATGGAGATGGTTTTGGAAAACTCAAATGGGAGACCATTTGAGGATTAATTAAGAAAATGTGTTATTGAAATAGTTTCCCTTTTTCTAGGAATATTAAGAAAAGGCGAAACACTCGAAGGAATTTTTATAGTTAGTGTGGAGAGTGAACTGATGATGAATGATAATTGAATGTGAAACTTTCTTTTGATTTAATAGTTGACCATGATTGAATTCTACTTGCTTTTGTGGACTGTTGTTGATTGTTTGTCAGTGTTGTGAGGTGTGGATAATTTGTAGAGAGAGAGAGAAACACGAACATTCTCATGCGCTTGCATAGTCATACACTTTGTTTGTTAATGTTGAATATTTCCCCCTCACGCACGGTTGTCACACACACACAACATGCACACACCCACACGTATGCATACACACAAACACACATACACACAGATGCGCCTGACGCGCGCATAATGCGCACACACAAACACTCATCACAAGAACAAAACACAAATGCTTAAAAAAATTTGTTATCAATTTACTTCAGAACTACAAAATATCGGAAATGTCAAACATGTGATAAAATATAAATCAGCAAAAAAGTGTTAATATACAGTCATCAACAAAAGTTAAGGACCGCAGGTTGGGTTCACTCAGTTTTCTTTACTGAGGCTTGTTGAAGTTATGCTTAGTTTTGTGGAAATGGCGGGGGCCCCCCCGGCTTTTTTTCATACAGATAAGAAAATGACCATAGACCATGTTCGGATAAGTATTTTTGTATCTTTGCATTCTTGTTTAGTATTTATTTATTTGGTATTTTGTAGTCACAGAGGCGTCTCTTGTGAAATTCGGGTTGCTCCCACCTGGAGAGAGCGTCGCAGTCAGAGGTGCGCCACCCATTTTTGTTTTTTTTGGCATGCAATTTTTGTGTGAACTGATGAGAACGGAAAGGGGGGGGGGGGGGTAAAAGTTTGAACCAAAGGACAACGTTTTCGTTGCCACTGGGATTTAACCGTGTGCTACGTGCATGGGCACACGGGACCCAAACCCCTACGGTTTTTTATCGTCTCATCCGAAATACTTCACAGTTCAGACCGTTAAGGCCTAGTGCAAAAGTGAGAGGAAAAATCCCCGGTAACCCAGGTTCGAACTCGGGTTTACTTGACACGAAGCGAACGCGCTACCAACTGTGCCACTCTACAATAAGGCATCATAATGGAAAATTTCCCAATATTTAGAGTCAAAAATAAACAGTGGTTGGGACACTGTGTACAGGTAAAATATTAACTACAAGCACTGATGTAAATATAAAGTTTAAACAAAACTTTGTCAAGGTAATAAATAAAAAAGATAGGGGGGAAAATGAATACTCCTTTTGTGTTGTAAAAGAACAAGAAATAACTATTTTTTAATGTCTGCTGTAATGTTCAGCACATTTTCTTCCGACAAGGGAATGTTCCTATCTCTAAACCACAGACATACAAAACCTAGGAAAGGTCATGTCTTTAACCCTTTCACCGCCAATGTCACATTTTTTTGCACCACAATGTGGGTTTGGTTTCAACACGTCCGATTCATTAAAACTCTTGAATCAGGGTCTATTATTCAATGATATTGTGTTCCTAAATGTGGGCAGTAAGGATTGACCCTATTCTAAATGTGTCACAGAGAAATCCCACAATATTGCAGAAGAAAATCTTTTCTGTAGCCAAGTAAGTGTTATGGACATTTTTGGTTCAAAGATGGCTGGTGGTGAAAGGGTTAAAGTTATAAACATTAACACTACAGATTCAGATATATGTACAATTATAAGGAAAACGCCTACACACACAAGAACAAGAAAAATATCAACATAAAAGGAAGCCGATCTCTCCAGAGCTTTTTAAACATAAACAACAACAACAACAACAACAGAACAAACAACAACAACAGAACACTGAATAAAAATGGCAAGTCATTACTGAACACATACAAGGACACAAGTCTACATCTATTGCTTTTTTTTTTTTTTAATTGATGATTTCCTTTCACGAATTTTTGCATCAACCTTAAAGCAAGAAGCACATTGGTAAAGACACAACCACTAATAATCTTAGTGTTATAATAATGGTTAAAATAACCAAAATATTTCGCAGGCGCATTGAACCCAAAACGTGTGTATGAAATATATTCGGCTGCCACAAGACAGTACAAACTGTCTATGAAACATACTTTGCTAATGTATGATGGTCGCAAAAACGCAACTAAGAAGCAAACATAAAGCAAAGAAATTTAGCATTAAACTATCTTAATAAAGATTTTACAAAACAAATATCAAAAGTGTTTTCTCAAACGAAAGCTTAGCAATGACGGATGTTTTGTCACATTATCCAACAACAATCATTTCACATAACAACCATAATGCGTAGCATGTAAAAGCTTATATACGTTCACAGCATGCTATGAGGAAAACCAATGTCACAACGAGATCAGATTCAAACAATAACACACATTTTAAGTATTGAAACCTCAAACTAAAGGAACATGCCACACAAATCCTTATTTGAAAGTAGGCGTGTATGTTATGCAATAAAAAGTAAATATAAAAGTTAACAGAAATGTATAAGTCATTCATCCAAAAAGAAACCTTGGAATAAAATGAAACATGTAAAAACTAAAAATAAATTAATCATACTAGGTAATGTATAAAATAAATCACACTTGTGACACAAACCAGGAAAACCCGAATAAACAAGCATCTCATGTAAACACAGCAATGCAAAAAGAGAATAGCTTACTTTACACACGCAATGAAAAACACAACAAACTACATCCACACTATAAAAAAAAAAGAGAGAAAACCCCCACTGCCATAAAAGAAATCAAGAACAAAATCATATGTCCACCTAGAATTATAATACGACGTTATCACATCTTTAACTATGGACAATCATTATTCAAAACAAATATTTCAAATTGGCTTTACAAGTTGGGCACTAAAAGGTTTCTTAAGTCACGCAAATGTATTGTTCTTCAATACATTTTAATCATTTCTTCTTTCCACAACACAAAATTTAGCTTTTTTTTCTGACGGTTTCATCCACTCATGTGGACTTCTTCAGAGTGACTGGGTTGATGATCCACAGGAGTGGATGAAACCGTCAGTAGAAGGTAAATTTTGTGTTGTGGAAAGAAGAAATGATTCAAATGTATTGCATCAACCAGCACGATGAACAATTTCAAGGATATTGTTCTTCAAACAAGATATATACATTTCGTGGAAGGAAGCACATTAATTTTTTGTTTAAACTGGTCACATTTCAAATGCTGCCACATTCACGCAGAACTTGGGTTCCCGCAGTGGACACACACCACTTACTGGACAGATGAGAAAAATAAGTGAAAGCATTACGACTGCAGCCACACACACACTCTCTCTCTCTCTGTCTCTCTCTCATCTCTCTCTCTCATCTCTCTCTCATCTCTCTTTTCTCTCTCTCTGTCTCTCTCTCTCTCGTTTCTCTCTCTCTCTGTCTCTCTCCTCTCCTCTCTCTCACTCTCTCTCTCTCTCTAACAAAAAAAGCAAGAACCAACCCACCATTGTATCTTTGCAAAATATTGTTCCTTTGCTTGAAATTCCATTGATAAGTCTCTCAAAAAGCGAAATCGAACAAAAAGGGTGAACTCTCTCTTTCTAATTAGCTCCCCTCCACCAAACTCGATTACGATACCAATCACCTAGCAGTGCGTGGGTCAGAACCAAAGTGAGACAAACAAAGCATCATTCTGCTAAGTGATTGGTATCATAATCAACTTTGGTGGAGGGGAGTTAATTAGAAAGAGAGTAAATTCACCCTTTGTTCAATTTCGTTATCTCCTCTCTTGGCCTCACTATTTCATTCTCTCAAAAAGCACCTTAGTGTTTTGTTTTTTTAAGTGTTGTTCGTTTAATTTTTTCTTAATAAATCTCATCAAAACATAAAACAACAAAAAGAAAAGGCATCTGTTCCTGAAAACCCCCAACTTTTAACACTTTGTTGTTTGTTTCAAATTATCTTTATAAACCCCTCATAAAACCTTTTTTTTTAAGCTAACCACTTCAATCTTTGGCAAAATTCTGTTTTTCGTTTAGGTTCTCTTTACAAATATTTAACAAATAAAGAACACTTCTCTGCTTTCAAAATGTTGTTATTCCTAGTTCACTTTCTCCTTTTTTGTTTGTGAAAAGAACACTTCCATTCTGTGAAGAAATTCAGAAGGTAAAATTTATATTCAATACAGCAAGACTAATAGAAGGAAGTTTTCACCGTCAGGGTGCGAGGGCAGGGTTTACCATGACTCCAGCACGTCCTTGAAGCTCAGCATGTCTTTCAGGGACGGGGGCAGGGTTCACCCAGACTCCAGCACGTCCTTGAAGCTCAGCATGTCTTTCAGGGATGAAGGCAGGGGCAGGCTGTGAATCCTGTCAGACCGACCTGGCCTGCAGCCGATGCAGTGAGACACCACCAGCCGAGCCAGGTGAATAAGACGGCATGGGGTGGAGGCAGCCTCACGCATCACCCTGCAGGTCGTCAAAGACCCTTCAGTCATAGTGGATTGATTGTAAAGAAATTTCTTTGAATAAGTTCCAGCTGCGATCATGAGTTTTGCCTGATCATCGTGTACCCGAAGAAGCAAAGGCAGAGAGTAACTCCAAACGTGACCATCATCTCTCTCTGTGTTTGCTTGGAAGGTGGAGAGACCCGAAGCTACGAAATGGCGAGCCACCTTCATTTGGGCATCCTTGGAAAAACCTTGGTCACAAACGGCTTGAAGCAAGGTTTTATTTCGAACAAGGGTTCTGGGGTCCACTCGACTCAGCAGGCTCTCCACAATGTCCTCCTGATCACCCTTGACAGCTCTCCAAAGGATGGTGCTGAGAAGCTCTGTCGTGGTGCATCTGTCCACCACTTCTCTGACAATGTCCCAGTTTTGGGAAGATGTCAAGATCCAGTCCAGCACAGCGGGGCTCTGACAACGCTGATGGTGCTGTCTGATGTAGGCCACGTCTTTACACCCAAAAACCAGCGCCCAATCCACCACACCTTCATTTTCGCAAGCCGCCACCAGATGATCTATTTTATACAATGGTGGCATGGACTCCACAACAGGGCGAACCTGAAACTGCATACTCACAGGGTGGTTTTTGAGCACAGTGGCAATGGACACCGCTGGCATCTCATTGGCAGCGAACAGCTGCACGACAAACCACAGGTTGTTATCATGGAACTGCAGAGTGGGGAAGGTGGTCGTCACTTTGTCCATCATCCCCGCGTCATTAGTGACCACAGCCAAGACAAAAGCCAGGTGGGCGTGTCCAGTGTCCACGCACCACTGCTTCAGATGGGGCATGCTGGACGGCCAACGCTCTTGAGAAAACCCCTTTACCATATCATCAAACTCTAAGCCATGTAAAGTTAAAGCCCACTGGTCCAAGGCTGGCGCTATGCCCGCCCACAGCTCTTGGTCAGACAACATTTTGTACAAAAGCGTCTTCTTTCTCAGTAGCAGGGCGAAAGGCCGCGACCGACTTGTCAATAGAACAAGCAGGACACTCCAAGCCTGTTTTTCCTCAACGGTGTCAAAAAGCACCCAATACGCTTCAGGTTTTGTTGCATAAAGCTCGGACTGATCAATCATGACCATCTTGGAAACAAAATGCGGTCGCTTTTCTATTGCTGCTGAGTAGGCCAGCTTGAGATCGTCATAGATTATTGCTCGTGTTTGAGGTTTCACTGACTGGCACCATTTGACACAAAGAGCCACAAAGCAGTCAGCATCATCAAGCTCTATGCACTTTGTGACGGCCTCTCTGAACAAAGGGCGGGTTGATGGATCAAACGTGTCAGGGAACTGACTGATGAAGGTTTTCCAGCCGTTTGGTGACTGATGCTGGAAATATTCTGTCATGGTGAATTTAATGACACACGGCTGACGCCAGTCTAATGGCTGGGAGTCACTGACTGACTTTCTCCGTAAGACACACAGGCTGATTTCTCCCAGGCCATGTCTGACGAAGCCCATCACCAGTAGTTCTTTCAGATCGTCACTCAAACTGCCCGCAGGGCACAGGTCCAGCAGAGCTGACCACCGGCCGTTGACCCCCAACTCTCTGAACATTCCGCCAGTTCGCTGCAGTGGAAAGTCCTCACACAGACGGTCAACCCAGTCCACTTGCTGGTCAGCAGCTGCTCCGGCACTGACCGCTTTCAGCCAGTGACCACAGCCGTCCATGTGGTCCAACAGTTCCCTGACCTGGCTCCACTCTGACCGCTGGATGTGCCTCCAGAACCGGTCAAGCTGGGGACAGGGGCAGCTTGGACAATCAGCCATTGAGTCTGGAGTACCGGTGCTCATTTTTATAATTAAAAAAATAATGTTAAAGACGTCCTATATCTGATGCCTCCTGACAGGGCCTCCTTGTGCTTGTTGAAAGACTCTCATATCGATGTCAGCATGAGTGTTCCCATTCTTGGGGGGATGTGAAACACGTCGTTAACGTAGTGGTCACCTGAAACACATTACATTAATATTCATGGAGAGGAGCCCAGCAGCCTCTTAAAGTCCAACCACACGTCCAAGTCGTAGGAGGCGGGCAACGACTTAGGCTGGCTTATGTGGTTAGGGCCCTCCCGTGGGGATACCAGGGGGTCTTTCAGCAAAAATAGTCCCCCCTTCTTCTGGAAGTTCTATGCTAGTAACTTCCTCTACTCTATCACTCTCTTTAACACTCCTTTTTTCTTCTTTTTGCTTTCTGGCGTCTACGTCTTTCCGCCTTATTGGTCCATTCTCCTGCATTTTTTCTATAAAACCCTTCCACGTTTTTTTCCTTTTTGGCTCACGTCGTTTTTTAAAACAAAGTGAGTCTATAGTATCGTACATGTTCGGTTGTGTGTCTGTGTGTGTGTGTGTGTGTGTGTGTGTGTGTGTGTGTGTGTGTGTGTGTTGCGTCCGTGGCCCCGACCTTTAACCTTAACTCAAACCTTAACGTTGTCATTTTCTCTAAACATAAAAGGCGTTAGAGGGTTAATGTTAGCAGGATACTTGATTTTGATGTGAGTCTGCAAGTCATGACGATCAAAGCAGTCAGATACATTGATAAAGAACAAAATAAAGATAATCATTTGTTGCAGAGATTACTGTTGTGCAACCTTTAACCTTGACTCAGTCACACTCTTCAAACTAAAGAAGACTCTCACTCTCCACTGAAACTTTAACGTTGTCATTTTCTCAAAACAACATAAGATGTTAGAGGGTTAAAGTTAGCAGGATACTTGATTTTGACGTGAGCCTTCAAGTCATGACGATCAAAGCAGTCAGATACATGGGCTCGGCACACGCTGCAACTTTTGCTAGTTGTACCTGCAACTTTGTGGTTGCAACAGTTGTATGCAACATACAACAAGGTTGTAGGGTTGCTGTTGTATGTTGTAGGGCGGTAGAAAGCAATACTATCGTTTCCTCGATGTTGCAGCGTGTTGTAGGTTGCAGCCAATCGGAGCGTCGATTCGTATGTCGTCGTATTTGCATCACAATGGCGGACGAGATCGGTTCAGCGTGCGAAAACAGCAAACTAATTGACTTAATTCGTATTTTCCCATGCATTTGGGATGTGCATTGTGCAGAGTACTGTAATCGGGACATGGCTCGAGAAGCCAAAATCTACATATGCCGTGAAATGGGCGGCACCATGAATGGTGAGTATTTGTATGGTATGTTCTCTGTGTCAATCGATGTAGATCAAACCCAAAACACAAGTACTGAAGTAGTAGGCCATGGACTGATGGAGTGAGTGATGGACACTACACATTGAGTAAATTATTATAGGATCCGTGCATAGGCCTATGAGATTAGTAGGCCTATCTTCTTCTTCTTCTTCGCAGTTGTTAGCCACAATCAACACACTGATTATTGACATAATAATGCGAATTGCCTATGATGTCAGTTTGAGTTTTTAGAAGTAGATCTACTTGATCACCGATCACGGATCATCGTTTTGATCTATACAGTAATTAATACACTATTTTCTGTCAGTTTGGGCATGTCAGTTTACACGAGTAGTCTGCATACGATACATTTTAGAACACTAGGACCATCTAAAAGAATGTGCAGGGGGTCCCAGGGATGCACTAGAATTATCTAGTAGAAAAACCTTTTTTTTAGCTATGCCACTGGGACCCTCTATCCCACCCCTAGGACCCTCTATACTGTAACTTATGTAAGTGAAGGTGTCTATGGGAGGAGTGTATGGGACCCTTTTTTTGCGGGATGTTTGGGAGCCCTGGATTGTGTGCAGTTGTTAGAGATAGGCCTACCAAAAAAGATGCATGTTCATTTATTGCTGGAAAATAATAAGTGATGTAAATTATATGACATCTATATATAGGACAGTTGTGGAATGGAATCAGATGACTGACGCCTCCATCGAAGCAGTATTATCAGCGCTGTGCAGCGCCCCAGGGCTTGCACCAACTAAATTAGGGATCTGGGGCCATAGATGATAGACTAGGATAGTGGTAAATGAACGGCAGGAGCTGTGCCACTGCCAGTCGGAGTTTGTCTCCGGTGACCACTACGTTAGCCGGATTAGTCTTGCCCGGATACTATGAAAGAAAAGCTTATCCAAATTTGTCTCTGTTTTATCCAAATTTCTCCCAGATCTCTCTCTCTCTCTCTCTCTCTCTCTCTCTCTCTCTCTCTCTCTCTCTCTCTCATATGTGTGTCAAAAACTCATAGTCATGATACATACCGTACATTTTTACGGCAATAACAGTTAATACACATACATGATACACATACTGACTCTCAATCTCATGTGCGCATAACTCATAATATGCCTGCATCAGTACATGCATAATGCATTGTATTGAAATTTAGGTTTAAAGTTTATTATGGCCCATCACTTTATTTGTCTCTCTGTCAGTATGTGACTGTGAGTCATACACACACAGACACAGATTAAAGAAATTCATGCTGTAGGAATACGCACAGTAGGAATTTGCGCAGTATTTTTAGGAGTGCCATGCAGTAGGATTAGCACAATAGGAATTCGTGCAGTAGGAATTTGCACAGTGTTCACTATGAAGAAGAAGATTTTTATTGCGAGTTGAGCAGAAATCTTTTTTAAAAACAACAATGTAAGGCCACTCATAAGAACTTCATGAAATCAATAGAACTGGAGAGATTGTTAGTGTGTGTGCTGTAGTCAGCGTGTGCATGTGACTTTTTGTGTGTCTGTGTTCGTGCATGTGCGCGTTCGTGGCAAAAAAACAAAAACAAAGTTACATTCAAACACACACACACAAAGAAGCATACACACATACAGAACAAGCTCTTTCCTTATTAAATCCATTCCCTCCCCCTTACACCCAGGAAAAATAAATAATTGTTTTTGTTATGTTTTTACAGAGGAAACCATGATGAAGAGGTACAGAAGCTTGAGGACACAGTATGTCAAGTATCTGAACATTTATCTGGCGTCCAAAAAAAGTGGAGCTTCTACCAGTGACATCAAGGAGCCCTCCTGGAAGTGGAAGTACTTCCAGCTTTTGAATTTCCTCCGGCCGTGCGTGACTTCACGCAAAGGAAGGGATAATATGGTATGCATATTAAGTTAATGTTTGTTATGCATTGTAATGATGCATGGGAATATTGGGATAAACAGACATAAGTCGCTCGGAATGCTTTTTAGCAAAATCCAAGAAGTCAACAACATAAAAATACCCAATTTCAGTTTAGGGCATAATTTGTTTGCTTTTTACCACCAATATCCATAACATGAAAGACAACGTTGAATGGTTTGTTTATGTTATTTTAAAAAATCAGTATCATTAGAAGCAAAGACAGAGCAAAAATTCTGTCTTTTAGATCCAATGTCTGCTGAGATCTTGACTATAAAACTTTGGTAAAGGTAAAGATCTGAACCCAACCTCCCCCCTTTTTCTTTCCATACATAAAGCTGTATTTTATTAACATTTCTAGCTAATGATCTTTTTGGAATACTAACCCTAACCCTAAAACGAACTAACCCTCCCCCCCCCCCCCCCCCCCCGCCCCCCCCCCCCCCCACCTTCTATAAAGACGGAAAAACGCAATGAACCACGACTATGACGAATGCCGCGATGTACTGCACTAAATAGGGGGGTAGGGTTAGTTAGGGTTAGGGTGGAGGGTTAGTTAGGGTTAGGGTGGAGGGTGGAGGGCGGTTGAGAGAGATTAGTACATGTATTAACAGTCTCACTTATTTTTAATGTTTATATTCATTGATACTTGTCTTCATGTTGATTATTCTTGGCTTGTCTTTAATGTGTATGTTTATCTGTATGTTAGTGTTTAGGCCTTTGTTCAGCGCTTTGAGCTCCCTGCAAAGGGAGTTAAGCGCTCTATAAATGACCAGTATTATTATTATTTTTCCAAAAAGATAATTAGGTGAAAATGTTCATAAAATACAGCTTCATGTTTGGTAAGAAAGTCAAAAAAGGGAAAATTTAATTAACCGAGAAATGTAGGGGGAGGGGGAGGGGGGGCACATCTTGACCTTTACCAAAACTTTAAAGTGCTATAACATGGAAACTGGCCAAGATTATTACCGGTAAATTCTGTTTTCTCTGTTTGCATTTGGAACTTTTGCTTCATCTTTTAGAATCATCTCAATTTGTGCCCAAATTCCAGTATGTCTGTTTTTCCTATGCACTATCTCACAATTATTGCTTGCATCAAAAGCATATTTTGTTTTTTAAATGTGAAAAGTGTAAAGGATAGTTTATATGGCTATGCCTACACACTCCCCCATGCGCACATGTCTCATGGGCATTTTAATTTATCTTACACACACACACACACACACACACACACAGCTGAGAGGACTAAGCTCTAGTCACAGATAAATGTTTTGGGCCTTTATGTTTAATGGTACATGAGGTCATCTGTTTTACACACAAATTACATTCTTAAAGAGACTTCCTAAGATGTGCACAACTTTCAGCAATTCCACCAACATACACATATTGTCAAAGTGATCTCCTAAAATGTTATTCTCAAAAAACTGAAAAAGAAAACAAAAACATTCCTCCAACACACATTGTCCAAGTATACTATAGTATCTCATACAATACAAAAAATTTCAACATCAAAATGAAAAACAAATCCACCAACACACACACATCAGGGCACCCAATCGTCATGCAAAACAAAGGGTCACAGGGACTCCTTCACTTACAGAGTAGAGGGTCCTAGAGACAGGATAGAGGGTCCCAGTGGCACTGCGAATGCTAAAAAATATTTTTTTCTAGCGCATCCTTGGGAACCCCTGCACATTGTTTTATAGGGTCCTTTAGAATGTTAGTGCTTTATAGACCCCCAAATGGGGGGGGGGGGGGGGGGGGGGGGGGGTTGCCTGGGATCCCTGCACATTATCCAAAGTTTTTTTGTTTTATTTGCTTTGTTTTTACTAATGACAGTTGACACACTGTGACTTTACTTTCTAAGTTTCTTTCACAAATATAAAAATGATGCAGTAAATGGACTAATTGTGGACCGCCCACGGACTAAACACATGCTTCTCTGCGTTGCGCAGCTTCTGGCCAAAAATCTCGGGTCGCGCGGAAGACAAGATTTGTGAATTCCCCCGTGGGGATACCGGTGGGTCTTTTGTACAAATAGTTACCCCACCTTATGGAAGTTCTGTGCTTGTAACTTAGACGCATAGGACGACCAGGCCTCTCAAAACAGCAGCCTCTCAATGCGTCCTTCCTTGTTTTTGTTTTTTTACTTCTAAAGCAATAAACACTAAAACAGCTGTTCTGTTCTGTTCACACTGCATCTTTTTTTTTAAATTATACCCCCCCCCCCCCCCCCCCCCCCACCCCCCCCCCCCCCCCCCCCCACCCGCCCCCGTTTCACATAGTGAAAAGGTTGTTTCGGAGTTGTCTGTTTGTTTTGTCTGTCTGTCTGTTTGTCTGGAAAGTCGATGATATCAAAAACACATGCAGTTGTGCGCAGTGACCATACATCATTTGATTGGATGACGGCAAGCGGCCATTTTCAGTCACTTAAAAAGTTGTTTCATGAAAACTAACCCTAACCCAACCCTAACCTAACCCTAACCCAACCTAACCCTATCCCTTACCCGATAAAGGCAAAAAGTTGTTTCTACTGAGTATATTAAGTGAGATTGTTTAGTGTGGGGCAAACAAAGTTTAACCTTTGAGAGTGACGAAAATAGCAGCCAATAAAATTGATGTATGGTTACTGCGCACAGCTCTATGTTCAAAATCTACTTGATGGATCTCAACGATACTTTGTAGAATGATGAAGTATGCCATGCGCAAGAGTAAGTTCGAAGATGGAGTTAATCGGCGTTTGTCCTCCAACACACACACATTGTTCAAGTATACTATAGTATATCCTGCTATAAAATAAATTCAACCTGAAAATGAACAAAAACGTTCCACCAACACACATTGTCCAAGTATTATCTCAAACAATTGATCATGAATCAAGCCCGCACAAACAAGTCTGCAAAATCAGTTCCAGCACGAGCTAATCAGCTTTCAAATATAACACCATCATCAAACCAGCAGGAGCGCCAGTTTTCAACCCCTATACAGTCTGCAGTAAACAGGACAATAACATATAGCCCTGTTCCAAGCCAACCCCCCAGCCAACAACGTCGGCCACGTAGTTCCAGCCAGGTACCACCCACTGCTTCCACACGCCTGGTATCCTCCATCCCATCAACATCTGCACCATCCTCAACGGTCCCTGGAGCACCAACATCCAAAAAAAGGAAACCAAATGTGCCTGCAGAAGATGCTGTGAACATTTTACAAACTCTTGTTGCAGACAGAAATCCGCCTCCTCGTCCACGAGCCAGTGAAACAGAAAATGACCTGTTTTTCAAGATGCTGGCCAAAAAGGTGGCAAAGCTGTCTGAAAGACTGCAAGATGAACTGAGAATGGAACTGTATGCCAAAGTATACCAGGCACAGTGTGAATCCCAGTCACAGTGTGAATCACAATGTGATGCTGATAGTGAATGATCAGGAATGGTAATTTCCCACCTTTTTCAATTCTGTGTTCCTTTCACGTGAATTTCAGATGCTGACATAAGAAAACAAACTTTTTAGCTTCAAGTGGCTTGGCCCCCTGCCCCTGCCCCTACCAGTTAGCTTCAACTTTCCTCCTCTGTCACTTATTGTTCTTGGTTTTTGAAAGGAAGTAATTGCTCAAGTTCTTTTATTCTATCAAGTTCATTAATGTGAATTGTTTTCCACCAGTAACACGTTTGTCCCAAAACATTAATTGCTCATTTGTCATGATTGGAAATCAAGTAATTAATGTATGTGGAAAGAGAAATTAGTCTTTTGGGACAAATGTATCACTGATCATATAGTGACAAAAGTGGTACTTAACTTTTGTTGAGTAGTATATATGACATTGGCAGTAAAGTACATCAATGCACAGAAAAAAGTATTAATACACATACACACTTCTATTGGGGAGAGGACAATGCTGTTAATAGTGTTATAGGAGGGGAAAGACCACTTAATGCCTGATATTAACATGATAAATTCAATGTTCTGAAAAAACTTGCCGATAGTATAAAGAAGAATCTGAAGTATGTTACAGCTTTTGAGTGCATGACTAAGTTGGTAAAATAAAATATTGCCTGTGTTTACAGCTATCCATGTCATGATTTTTTTTCCTCGGCTTTTTACAAATATATAGTTTTCTTTTGCTGACTTCTGAAATCATTACATTTTGAATTATGAACAACAGTTGAATGTGTTGATTCTTTTTCTGTCTGAACTTTTTCATCTTTAAAACCTTTCACCGCCAATGTCGCATTTTAGCAACACAATGGTTTAACACCTATGTCGCTAAAAGGCATCAAATCAGGTTCTGTTATCCAAATACCTTATTTTCTTAATTTTGGGAGGTAACGATAGGCCTAATGTTATATATGTCACGAATGAATTCGCAATATTGCAACAACAAAAACTGTCTCTACCCAGTTGAAGTTTAATGGTATTTTTTGGCTAAAAAATGGCTGGCGGCGAAAGGGTTTTATAAAGGAGAGGTTTAAAAAGAGAGATGTGCTTGTGCAGTATATCTACATGGATTCTATGAATTATTACATTCAAGTAAGAGAGAGAGAAAAAGGAGGGATGCTAAGATTAACAAACAAATTGAGATGGACCAAAAATATGGAGCGTATTGTTAATGACACATTTGAACATTGAATTTTTAATGTAAATGTGATTCTAAAGTTTTTGTAAACTAAAGGGCCTGCCACACTACATACAATTTGCTGTCAATGTGATGCGATTGTGACAGTGTGAAGCATGATTCACGTGAAATTCATGTATTGGGTCTACTTGAGCATATGAAAGACAAATAGAGCGAAACTGCTGAAAGTGGTAGAATTATTTGTGGACAAAAGTATTTCATGTGAGTTATAACTCACATCGTCACAATCGCACTGACAGCCAATCGTATATAATGTGTAGCAGGCCCTTAAGAGAAAAGGTGGCATTTATCTGTGTTCATTGTATATTGGGTATGAAATCAACATTAGACACTCCACTAATCTATGTGTGAGTTTTTCTTCTTCTTCTTCTCTTCTTCTTTCTACATTCTCCAAGTATGTGTCCAGTTTTCAATTTGCATTGGTCACTACATGCACCAGACACATTCCGATTTCAGAGATGCTCTTGGGCGATAATTATGAAGAAGATTTTCCTCTTTTTTATATTAAAGGCAGGAGAATGGGCCAGAAGGTGGTGGAACTGTTTGTACAAAAGATTACCTGTGGGGATACCAGGGGGTCTCATAAAAATAGTTCTCCCACCTTCTTGAAGTTCTGTGCTTGGAGCTTCTATTCATAATCTGACTACTCTCTTTGACTCCTGCCTTTTCCCTTTGTTTACTGCCATCTGCTATCTTTCTGATTTATTGGCCCATTCTCCTGCCTTAAAAAAAAGTCTTCAAATAACTTTTCTCCTTTGAGTTTGTCCGAAATTGGAATGTGTCGGCTGTGATAACTAGACACATACATACCTTAACCCATTAAGGCCATATGGCCTGGTAACGCAGAAGTGCGAAGATAACCCCCCCCCCCCCCTTCGTATCCCCACAGGAGAGACTCCAGTGAAGGGGCCCAGGTTGTCCAGCTCCCCGTATGTGACATGAGGATCCATCCACCTGCCCATGAAAACGTTTGCTTGTCATTCATTCATTCAATATAGAGTGTAATTATATTTTTAAGCTTACCTTCATGTATTCAGCTTTCAAGACATCATATAAGGCACTGCACGTTTCCAGAACAATTTTCCGTATGGTGTTCAGTGGGGGTTTTATAA
>JAGGCT020004098.1:99113-123844 GCA_017654935.2 Phymorhynchus buccinoides | reverse complement strand
TAGGATTACAGGTCCCCCAAATCCGAAGGACTTGGAAAGTTCAGTTTCGAGTTTTTTCCCGTCCCAAACTAGAAAGAAAGAAAGGGGGCGAGGCCCCTTGGGAATTTGTTTGTGAGCCCCCCGTACTCGCCTTGAATCAAAAAGACGCATTTAATGAAGCACGGTTTTATATGACAACTCAAAGACGCATTATGAGCTCGGTTTTTGTCAACTCAGCGCTTTTATTCTGCGCTTTCCCCCGTAGGAATACCGGGGAGGGTTGTTGTTGGGTTGTTGGTGTGGGTGTGGTCCCTTTTTGTACAAATAGTTTTTTTCCCGCCACTTTTCCTGGAAAGTTTCCCATGTGCCTTGGTAACTTTTTTTTTTTTCCTTTCTTGCCTGTTATCCATCCTTCTGGGGCCCCGTACAGTGGCGTTTTGCCCTTCCCACGCTGGCTCTCCATATGGTTATCCGTAGTTTCCCCCAATTCCGCAGCACCCTCATCCTCCGTGTACGGTCACAGGTTTCGCAGGATCCAAAGAAACCAGTAGTCCCCCAGAGGGAGAGGCCTTGGGTAACGTCCACTTTCCTACATTACATCACTTTTCCCTGTTTTGAACTCACACACTGCCTTTTTTCTCCTTTGCTTTTACTTTACTGTTGTTCAGCTAACCCGTCTTTTCCCCGCCTTACTGGTCCCCATCCCATTCTCCCCTAGCCTTTTTTTTTCCCAAGAAATGCTCACAAAGATCTCCACGAAGGGTTGGGAACCATGCTTTGGGCCCCCCCTAGCTGTTTTCTTTAAGTTTCCGGGCGCATGATGGGCAAGCCATGATAGGGCACACTGTCTTTGTCTGCTCATTTTAAAGGGAACTGTTACCTGAGGAAACAAAGAACAATTTGAAGAAGTTCCCGTGGCTTTTGTGCAACAGAGGGAGCCGGTGATTGTACCCCCAGCGGACCCACAGGGTGAGAGACCCGGCCCGTTTACGGGCGCACAGGGGGGGGGGGGGGGGCGGGGGGAATTACGAATTTTTTTTCCCACAACCGATGCCCCGAAAAGCAAGCTGTCCCAGGGGGAGATTAAGCGGATGGAGGTGGAAGGAGGAAGGAGGAAAAAGGGAGGACCCGTTTTGAAAACCGAGGTGGTCCGACCATTGGCAACATACCGCCAACAGCGTGAGTGGTGCTGCCAAGTTGGTTTTTTAAATTTTTGTTTTGGTTTCCGGGCTTACCGTAAAAAAAAAACTGGACCTATAAGACATCATGCCTGGCCTGTTTATATTAAGGCCGCATGCCCCTTTTAATTTGAACAGGCAATTAAATTTGGTATTGTACTTTCACATATAATGCCCCGCCACCCCAGTTGTTTTAAATAAAGCCGCAGAGAAAATTGTAATGGTGGGCACAAACCCAACAAACAAATATAGAACTTCTCCCTATCAGTAACCTGAGGTATGTTGTGCATGGGTTTTCTCAGATGGTGGGAAAACGAGGGTACTGGGTTTAAAAAAAGCCTAAAAGTTCCCCCATACCCCCACCCACCCCCCACCCCCCCTTAAGGGGAAGACTCTTTTTAGTGTGGTTCAGACCTTTCAAGTAGAAAAATTTATTGCCTTTTAACCCACTTCTCTAGGAGGTGTTACGATGGTAGATGAGCTTTAAAAGGCGTTAGAGGTCTCCTACGGGATGACTTCCGATATCAGTGTGTGTTAAAATTCCATCAAGTAGAAATTGACCTTGAACCCAGTGGTGTGCTCTATGTATGGTGAGATAGCAACTTTCCAGGGCCCCTTTTTCAGTAATAACGTTTCTATATTTTGTGTGCCCACGATTTCTGGTCGTATGGTTGTAAGACACTATCAACTGGTTTTTTGGATAATTGCTTCCCTAAATGGCAAGACAGCAGAAGAATTAAGGGGTTGTTTTTACCTGACTTTGATCAAAGATACTAACCCCTCTAATTCCCTCATCAGTCCTGAACCAAGGTGGTTCAAGGATTATTTGGACACTTGTTATGTTTAATTTACTCCCCCAAAATCTGCATAAGAATAAGATTATGCAACAAATTACATAAATAAAAAGGACAGCTCAAAATGGCGTCAAGAAACAAAATAATGGATTGAAAAAAACAATGGAAATCCCCGAAAGGATTCACAAGAACTTTTTGCCCCCCCCCCTTTCTATAAGGTTTTAGCCCGCAGTGTCAGGCAGAAGGGTTCACTGTATATTTTCGTCAGTTGTCCGGAAGAAAAGATTTCAAATGAAAATTTTTTTTTGGCAACTTGCAAGCAGTCCCGGTTGGGGGGGGACTTAACTCAAATGGCCTGGGTGCCTGAAAGTTTTGTCCCTCCGTAGGGGAAAATTTCAGGCGAGTTGGGGCCTTGGGTTGGCCTGGGGGCCCCCCCTTTTGCTCGTCCAGGTTTGAGAGGTAAGCCCTCCCCAGTCCCCGTTCCCGGTTTACGGATTTTTTCGCGGGATTGGGCATGTTTCAAGCGTGGTTTCCCCTCCTCGCCGGATTCTGGGGTGCTGCGGGCCGCTCTTGGCCGGCCGGTCCCCCGTCTTGGTTGGTGCTTGTGAGTCAAGGGATTGAAATCTTCACCCCCCCTGCCCACCGACATGCCCCCCCTGGCCTGATAATCCTTCACAATCGCTAAAGATACGTGTGGTGTCTTTAAGTCTCTCTAATGGGCCCCTTTTAGAGATAAGGGGCTTTTTCCAGTTTGGCAGGGAATTATTGAATCCCCCCAAACCGGCCCTTAGAAAAGGCTTCCCCTTGTATAATAGCAACTAAGAACAACATAAATATGAACATTTTCAGTTAACAAACTTGGAGATTCAGTAAAAACAATAACAGGTTTGATCAGACCCAAACATAAGCACTCTCCATACCCCAACACCTGGAAAGGAATGGTACCATAAAGTGCAAGATTGCGGCCAATAAGTTTCCTACTAAAAATAGACAAAAGGATTAGTAGTAAAGGCCCAAATAAACTCCGAAAGAGTTCTTTGGTAATCAAAAGAGTGTAAAAGTCAAAAAAAAACACCACATACAACAAATAACCAGTGGCAACATAAATAGAAAACAGAATGGTTTATTTACTACTTCCTTTTCAATAACATATTTCTAATCTTAACTCCTTATTCATCATTTGAAACATAGGGAAAAAATCTAGCTCAAAAACTAGAGTTACCCCCAAAACAAACCAGAGCAGATCCTCAATCCACCAGCAAGCAATAATACTTCACATTGATAGATGGGCTATTTGTAAAACACTGGTGCTGGGAGAGATGGTTTGTTGAGTCTGCCAAATTTGTTTGCCCTTCTAAGCTAGGTTTTCAAAGCCGTCACTTTGTGTGAAACAAACTTTTTTCTCCCTCTATCGTCACCACTCCAATTATTAAGCCCCTTCCACCTTTTTCAAACAATTGAAAAGCCTGTCACCACCCATTTGGTTTTTTTTTACATAGCAGTGTCGACCACATCCACAAGATGATGCCCCCTTATTAATGTTTTTAAAAATGCATACTAGTACCGAAATTTAATCACGCGCCAGTTTACAATCCCCTTTATCAAACGTGCCAACCATTCAAATCCTTCTCGTGGGATTTTGGGAAGGACCGAGTTGTTCCTCCCCCAAAGGGAGCCGACTGTTGTTTGATTACTACCACTATCCTCGTGATTGGAGAGATAGCTCGTTGGCTTTCTCAAAAGAGAATAACTTGGCCTCTAATATGATCGGTCGGGGCTGTGTTGAAAAGCAGCTCCGGCCAATATTAACGTGGCGGTTTTTGGTCGAGAAAATTGAATGAAAGGAGAAGCAGGGTGGGGGGTCGGGTGGGGGCTGTAGAATAAGAAATAAAAGAAAAGCGGTTGTCCCCGTGCGGCATGACACTTTAAGCATGGGATTTTTTTGGAAATCCTATTGATTACCAAAAATCAATTTTGAGTCCCTAAAAGACAAGGCTCAAAATAGCCCTTGAAAAGAAATGATGCCCAGAAAACAATAAGAATGGAATCGTTGGGGGGCCTAGTTTAACTGAATGACCTGATTAAATGTAGAAATGATACAAAAATTCCCACAGATAAAGAGCCCCCGCCATCAGTCTCCCCCCCCTATAAGCCGGCATGGGCCCCAAAAGTTGAAGGAGGAAAAAGGTAGTGGGACTTAATAGTCCCTTCCCCCCCCACCGTATTTTTACGGTATATAACCGTAATTTCCTTTTGCCCCCCTGGTCCCTGCGTTGGCCCTGAACAAATAAAAAAAATTCGTTTTGACCTTTTTGATTACGTGTGCGCCTATCTTCGTACGTAGGTTACTCGCCCTTCAGGACTGTTTGTCTGCCGCAGCCCTAAGTAGTGGTGTTTTAAGGGGAAGCCGCAGACAAAGTTTCCTCTGCCCTGCCCCTGACACTCCCGTCACTAGGTTGGGCGTGGTTCCGAATTGGTTTATATTGGTCCTGAAGTTTATCCCACCGTTTCGTGTTGTTGCCGGAAGACACCCTAGTACAGTAAGAAAACCCTTCCCTCTTCAAATAATTAAACCTCCCCCATTTAATAAGACCCCCTCCCCCCCCCCATTAAGAACCCTACTTCCTCCTGAAGACCAGTGGCGCACCTTCTTTGTTAATTGTTTTTAAATTTACCCTCCCCTTTTTAATAAGCACCTTTCTTTGGAATTATTTTTTTAATGTACCTTGTAAATTTCACCCCACAATACAATTCCCCACTATGCTGATCACTAAGATGATTACGCACACACACACCACACACAACCAGCACACATTTCACACACACACACACAACACACCAACACACCACACACACAGAGAGAAGCCATATATAGGTTGGTTGTGTTTTTCGTGCTGCAGCATACGATCGTTGAGAGACGGAAGGCACAGTTTCTGCCTAATATGCTGTCCCTCAGGAGGGTTGTCCTCATGACCCCAAGTGTGGGGGTCCACCACCCACATTTTGGGAGTGGTGGGTGGGCCCTTCTTACCAACTTTTATCCGGATAACATGTAATTGGTCACTGTATAGTCTAGTCCACCGATGGACCTTTTGTATCTTGTGAAAGTCCGAGCTTGCCTCGCCTTTGGAGCATGCCGCGTTCGCCTGCAGTGAAGCGCCCTTACTAAATTTTTATTTAGAAAAATTGTGTTTTTTTGGTGGGGGCACTAGGGGTGAGGGCCCACATTCTCTGTGGTTGAAAACGCTAGCTTATCAAATTTTGGGTCCATTTCAGGCAGCCGGCGATTTCTTCGCCTGCTCCCTCCGGCTCTTACAGTACTTTCACTTGCCGTGGGATTTGTACGTTCGCTTGTACAGCATCACGGGTCAACTAACTAGCCCTTTTTAAGTCTCCCCATTCCGACAGATCTGGACGTTCAGTCAGTTCAATTTTCCCTTCCTAAACTAAAAAGAAAAGTGCGAGGAGGCCGGGATGCGAACCCCCGGGGTCACTCGACGCTGTTGCAGTCACTGCATTACACTTTGGTGCAGAGGGCGAACATCTTTAACCACATACTCTTGTGACCAAATGACAACTTTTTGTTTGTGTTGTTTACCAGCACGGGGGTTTTTTTTTTAACGCGTATGCCTAAGTGCCATGCAGGCCAAACACAGAACCCTCGGTTGGTTATAATATTCATCACACGCCGAAAAGGACCTCCCACATTTCAAGAAATCCGTAAAGGCCTAGTTCTGCCCAAAGTGTGAGAGGAAATAAAATCCCTTGTACCCAAGGTGTTTTTTCAACCTCCGGGTTTACTTTTTGACCACGAAGCCGAACGGCTGGCTAACCACTGTGTGTGCACTCTTCACACAGAAGCAAAAAAAAGTGGGCCCGGTTTACATTTTTGATGTTAGCCCCCCTTGGGTGTTTTTCTTAAGCTTAAAGTCCAGTTGTGCCACAAAATGAGAGGCGGAACTGAACATCCTTTTTTTTGTTTCTTTCTTCCGTCCCCGGGTTGTTACAAGCGCACCAAGCCTAGGGACAAGAACATTTCCGTGCGTGGGAAAACCCGCTTTTTTGATTACCCCGCCTTACTACATTTTGATGTAGCCCGGGGGTGGTTTAACTAGCTTGGTTGTCTTCCCGTCTACGTCTTGACAGCTTGGTGCCATCAAGCCCGGCCCAGACAACCTTGTATGTGCTTGTTCACCTGCGGTGGGGGTCCTTGAGCCATCGGGGACGGAGGGGGGTCAAGTCCCAGCCACAACCCCCCTTCCAACCACCTCCAAGGAGGCGCCGGGGCCAAAAGCAGCTTCTGCACCCAAGATACAGTCTTTCACAGGGCAAAAGTCCCCCCACCGGCACCAATTGGCATGACATCCAAGAGGTGGGGTGGGCCCTTTTTTGGGAGTCGTTCGATGGTCCCCAAGTCGTTTTCAATCAGTGGAATGGGATTTTGCCCCCCCTGTGCCCTCCATAGCAAATCCCAAAATTTCCTTCAAAAACAATTTGATTAATTGATCATCCAGCAACCAAACCAAACCAATTTTAATAAAATCAATCGCATCAATCAAAATCAATTTCGTTCAGTTCCCCCCCCACCAGTCCCCCAGTCCCCCAAATCAATCAATCCGGTCCAGTCGTTCCCAGTCCGTCCCCCAATCAATCAATCAAATCCCCCACCAAATCCATAACGTGCGATAGGACCACAAAAAAAGGGTTGAACTGAAGAGGTGACTTTGTTCCCAAACAATTGAGTCCAACGAACATGCACCCATGGCTGAACATAGAGCGCAAACAACACACGTTACACACGTGGCACACACCCACTCAACATACCAACACACACACACACACACCAACACACACACACACACATACACACACTCTCCTACCTCCCCCCTTCCTCTCTCTCCATCTCCCTTTCCAAAAAAAAAAAAAAAATCTCCTCGTCCTTCTCCTCTCATCTCTCTCTCTCTCTCCCGTCCTCTACCATCTAACCACACTAAACCACACACCACAAACACAACACGCACCCACAACACAACACCACACACACACCACACTACAAAAAACACCCACCACCACACAACCACACACCACATCACGAACACACACACACACACACCCACCACACAGCATACGCACACTCTGTCGCACACCACCATTACAAACCACACACACAACCCAACACAAAAACCCAACCACACCACCACACCCAAACAACCACACACTCACAACAACACACCAATTTCACAGCCCACTACCAATACAGCAAACCCTTTGTCCGTCTGCCGCCATGGTCAGTGGTTTTTTGTTGGAGCAAAGCCCGAGGTTAGTACACTCCTGTGGTGCTGGCCACAACGAAGCGTCCAGCCCCCGCCCACATCTCAACAGGAGAACGGTGTGTAGGTTTTTGGACTTCCGGCACCGCCGTCCAAGTGCCCGCCTGTGCTGCCGAACCAATGGTTGCCCACTAGCCCGCCCATGAAATGCTGGATAAACTGTAAGCTGCCTTGGCCCAAACATACATCTAGACCTTTGTTTTTCCTTTTACGATTTTGCTGGTGTATTTTTTTTTGCGAAACAAAAGTCAAATTAACATAATTTTACGGCGACGAAAAAAAAAACCAAAGTCGAAAAAAACAAAACTCCAACTCACTGACAGTTGCATCCGGCAAGCGAGGGGGGAATTGCTTTTTTTTTGAAAACTAATTGCGGTGAAAAAGTCATTCCGGTTCCCCAGCATAAAACTCGCGTCCAGTTTTAAATTTTCAAAAATGTCTGTTTCAAAGATTTGTGGTGTCCCCAAAGCGACCGACGTGGTTTGAAAGAAGTTTTTTTTCTAGGTTTCCCCAAAAATGATCCAAAAGTTCCCCTGAATGGGAAAGAAAAACACAAAGAAAAAAGGGCCCAATAACATAGGGGTTTTAAAAAATTTGTTTTTTAAAGGTCCCCCCCTCCCCAGTGCACCTATTGCCTTTGCATATCATTTTTTGTGGGGTTAATTAACAAATAGGTTTTCCCCCTCTTGTTAATCGGGTTTTTTTTTGTGAAGAAAAAAAGAAATCGGCCGCGCGTTTGGAATTAACAGGTTTTTTTTTTTTTTTTCTTGACCACAAAAAACACTTTTACTAATTTTTTTGTTTTTTGTTTTCAAATTTTACAAATTTTTGGCCAAATAGGGTTTGTAAAAAAACGCTGGTCCCTTGCAACATGAAGCTTATAGGGTACAAATGAATGAAAGATGCCCAATGTACGTGGAAATTTGGTGAACTGAGAGATTTATTTTTTGTGTTTTGTTTTCCCAGGTTTTTTTGGGACGTTTGGTTTTAAGAATCATTTGATGTGTGTTTTATTGTTTGTTGCGTTGTCGAACTTTAAGCGGATGACAGTCCTGAAATATACCATAAGCTGTCTGTTGACGGGAACTATTAACCCAGACTATGCTACCAATTCCCAAATTCAATTTCAACAATTTTTATTGTCCTCCAAGCCAAGGTGAAAGGAAATTTCGTTTTTTTTTTTGGCCAATGCACCATAAAAAATGAAGACAAAATCAGACATTGTTATTCATACCTAACAGTAACGAGAGAATTTGTAAAATAACATAAAAGCACATGTAAATGACATAAAAAACATAGGTTTTTAATCAAACACACAACCACACACACACACCAACTCACACACACAGCACACACCAAACACCTGAAAACAAGTAAAACACCTGGGAGCCAATCCAAATGATGCCAATTCCCCTTTTAAAGGAGGCCCTGGCCAAGTAATAATCCACAACAAGAATCAACAATGGAAACCACATCACAGTAATAACTATATGAATAGACAATTCTAACAAACCCCATAACTTTATAAATCAACTAAACTATTAGCATGTGATTTCCAGGTGGAAAACATAGAAACCGCTGAAGAACTCCTGACCAGCGAGACCCCATCCGACCGTGGACACCCGACGTTCCCTTGCCCTTTTTTGGACGCTTTCAGCCCGAGACAAGAACTGTCTTTCAGGCCCAGGCAGCTTATTGGAGGAGATTTGGGGTGGAAGTTAAAGGGTTTTCAGGGGTCCCCGAGTGCGGTTAAAAATGCTAATTAGGAAAAGGGTTTTGTCCCGCCGAGAGAAAGACCCCTGGCTGGCAGGCCTGGCAGCTATTGGAGGGAGATTGGGGGGTAAAGTAAGGGTTCCCCAGGGGTTTCCCCAGAGTGTTGGTTTATGCTAATTAGTGAGGGTTTTTCAGCCGAGAGGAGAAAACTTGCCTGCAGGCCCCCCTGGCACGCCCTATTGGAGGAGATGGGGTAAAGTAAAGGGTCAGGGGGTTCCAGAGTGGCGTAATGGGCTAATTAGGAACATGGTTTTGTCAGCCCCCGAGAGTAGACTGCTGAGAAACGGCCCAGGCAGAAAACATGGGGGGTTATAGGCTTCAAAGAGGTTTTCCCCATAAAATTGGCCCCCGGTATGTCTTAAAATAGAACGATTTTCGGGAAAAAAACCTAGGGGAGAGCACTTCGTGAAAATTAGAGTTGTTTACCTCCATTAATCGGTCAAAAACCATAGCAACAATGCAACAAATGGCGTCGAAGCTTGAAAACCGCAGGATGCGAGTCAGCGACTTGCAAACATTTTTTTTTAGAAAAAATAAGGGGTGGCCCCAGTTTGCTTACAGAAGTGAATAGAAACTTGCCAAAACTGCGAACCGTAAAAATATAAATGAACATCAATTTTTTTTCAGAAAATGACGCACTGCGTTTCTACATGCTGTGTGTCTCCTCAAACACAAGAAGCGAGGGCTGGTGATTTACCTGATGGCAGAGTAACTTCCACTGTTTTACCGATTTGAATTAAGCCCAAAAGAATAACTTCCCCCTACTACAACCACCCATGAAAATTTACTCACCTTAAAATTATTTACGAACAATTTGTTTTTTTCCTAAGGTAGTGGATGGTTTGGGCCCCCCTGAGGCCAGACCCCCTGGCGGTGAAAGAACCCGTTTGATTTTTGCATGCAGTCCATGCTCCTTGTGTAAATTTTGTTCGTACTTAAGCCTTTATCGTAATTGTTTCTTCCTACTCCGAAAAATCCGGCAAAATGTGGTCCCCCGGGCTGTGTGCTGGGGGGGGGGGCGGGGGGGGGGGGGGAAGACCAGTGGAAAACTTGAAGACCGGATACAAACATACTTTTACCCATTTTGTGGGCCATATAAGCCCCCTTGGGAACCCGCCAGAATAAAGAAAGAAGAAGAAGAAGAATTTGATCATATATGTTTTATTACAGTAAATTTATGCCGTGGTGTGTGTAGGGTGGGGGTGGGGGTTGGGGGTGGGGTCTTGGCATAAGTATGCGCGAGGTTGCGCTTATTTAACGTATGTTTATATGTAAAGTTATGGTTATGTAAGTTGTATTCATCTTAGATCCTTAGCACGTGCATAGCGATGTTTGTATGCGTAAAAGAGAAAGTTTGGAGGATGGGGGATGGGGATGGTGTGAGTGAAGGGTGTAGGTGGGGGATGAATAAGGTTGAGAGCACAGAATTGATGCAGAGAGCAAGTCAGGTGAAATGCATGACTTTGTGTGTGTGTGTTGTGCTGTGTGCGTAGCGTGTGTGTGTGTGTTAATGTTTCTGTTGTGGGGTTGATTGTGTGAGTTGTTGGTGCGTGTGCTTTGTGTTGGTGGTGTTTGTTGTGTGTGGCATGTGGTGTGTGCATGGTGTGCAGTGTGTGTGTTATGGTTTATTATGTGTGGGGTGTGTCTGTGTCTGTGCTGTGTGTGTGTGTGTGTGGTGTATTGTATGTGTGTGGGGTGTGTAGTTGTATGTGTGTGTATTTTTTTTGTGTGCATGTGTGTGGTTGTAACGTGGGTGGGGTTTTGTGTATTTATGGTGTATTTGTGTCTGTGTCCCCCTGTCTGCGTGTGTAGTGTGTGTGGTGTATTTTTGTGTGTGTGTGTATTTATGTGTGTGTATGTGTTGTGTGTGTGGGTGTGTGTCATTGTGTGTGTGTGTTGGGTTAAATTTTATTCTGTGTGGTGTATTTGTGTGTGTGTGTAATTTGTTGTGGTGTGTGGTATTTATGTGTGTGTGGTGTGTCGTCTGGCAAAACATGTGTCCTGTGTCCTGTGTTATTTGTGTGGGGTGTGTGTGAATGTGTTTTCACCCCCCCCCCTGCATGTGTATGTGTGTATTTTTGTGTGTGGTGGTGAATGTGTTGTGTTGTTGTGGTATGTGGGTCTGTGTATATGTGTGTGTGTGTGTGTGTTGTGTATTTGTTGGGCATGTGCAAGTACCTTGGTGTAACAACATAGCGGAGTACCCCGGAAAAGCCCCCAGAAACCAAAACGCCGGAGAAAAAAACAACAGCATCAACTGGACTGCCAGAAAGTGAGAGTTCACCCCTTAGGCCCCATTGAAATAGAGATTACCGTCCCCCAATTTTTCGGGTTATAAGGCGATATTTTTTTTATCCAATTTCGACCTATGCGCCTAATAAACGAGGGCGCCCCTATTAATGAACAAAATCGTGAGAAATGAGAGGCCGACGATTGCCCGTGTTGCTCAGTACAGTCTACTGTGAGTCTGGACAAACATCCGAAAAAGTGGTAACCGAGTTTTTGCTTGATACGACGAATACTCCGTGTTTTGTAAAATGTGCTTCAATCCCCTATTAATTCATCCGAGATAACCGTCCAGCAGATGCCTCATAGCCCTTCATTGGAATTGTAAAAAGCAATCGTTGTAGAACTTAAAAATGCCCATAATTCTACCAGTTTTTCGACGCAAAGAAAAGTCCAAACACAAACAACCTTTTGTTCGATTATTTTATTGAGAAGGGAGCCAACTTAACTCCTCGTTTATGACCCAGCAGTAACTATGGCGGTCAGTAAAGCGTTTGCAGGACGTGTACGGGCTTTTTTCAAACTTCGACTTTCTTTTGCGAGATGTGTATCGCCTTATAAATGAGGGCGCCTTTTACTTTATTTTTTTTCCAGGTTTTTCTTGAAAATTGCCCTATTCGCCTTATACACACAAGCGCCTAATGATCCGAAAAATACAGTACTACCAGCTGATTCCAGCAGAAGAACTTGTCCGTCACAACACTGTACCCACGAAGTGTTCCGTGTGTTCTAGGCATCGCTAGGTACCCAGATTCCCTAGGTATAAGCTTTCAAACTGTTGGTCGGCGCTCTTTTGCCCCGGTTTTCAGGACCAACCTCCTGGAACAGTGCTTCCTCTCTCCCTCCGTCAGCGACGCGACCGACCCCTCTCTGCTTTTTCAAATCAAATCTCGAAAACCCCACCCCACCTTTTTCCCCCTGTCTCTTTTGAAACTTCATTATCTCTTCCCTCCTCTCTCTGCTTGCCTTTAGAGTCTATTTCTCGTGTGTGTGTCTTGTCTTGTTCGTCTTTTGCATGGCGTGCTTTGTTGAATGCGCTATGAATGTTTAACTCATTCGCATCGCAACGATTTTGAATTATTAAAAAAAACCTCACAAATCACTCCAGCCATACACACAAACAAAACATACATAAACAAAAGGAGAAATGAAAAAGAAGATTACAGGTTTTTTACTTCAGGTTTAGACATAGGGAAGTGGTAGATCAGACTTTTTTTTATATATAGAGAACCTAACTACACCGATTGGTTTCCCCACAACAAACCACTTCAAAAGCAAAGTCAGAGGCAAAATTGTGGTCTAAGGGAACGAAGCAAGTTTAGAAGTGACCAAGGTATGGTGTGCACACAAGATTTACTTCCCTTGAAGCAAATGCATCAAATTGACAGCTATCTGTTAATTCCGGACCTATATGGCCGCAACGACTTAAAATGTGTTTAACATGTGTGTGTGCGTGTGTGCGCTTCGATTTGGTTTCTATCATGATTTAGCGCCTTATAAAATACTGTATGTTCAGGGATGGGAGAGCTATGCGTGCGAAGCGCGTAAATGCGCTTTTTCTATTCGACTAAAAACCCCAAAAACAAAACAAATCGTACATAGAGAGACGATCATGCAGATTGTCGAGTCGGGTAGACTTTCTTTCGCGCACACAGTCAAAAAATGAAAGCAATTTCTAGCGTGAGTACATTCCCTTGACTGTGTGTGAAGTTTCGTACAGCTTCTCTGTGGTTCACCAGTTACGTCCAATGGCAATGCATCATTTTTTTATGTGTTCGGCTATGATTTTGAAGGAATATTCGGATGTTTTCAAAGCTGTTTGATCTTCAAGCATGAAAATGATTTATCACACCATAGATGTGAGGAAAGAAGAGATTGACAAAGGATGCCAACACAAATTTGACAGGGATCGGACAGTAAGATCCGTGTAGAAGAGCCGCGGAAAAAATTTGATGTCGGAGGCAAAGTCTTGTTTGAGTACTTTGACGATACCATCGACTACGCTTTTTTGTTTGGGACCCTCTCACATCCCTGCATGTTGTTGTTGCACAGGTGTCGGAGCTGAGCTCAGACTACTACCAGCTGATCCCCCAGAAGAACTTTGTCTACGAGCAGCTGCGGCCCCTGGACCAGATGAACGACTTCTCCCGCGAATTCCGCCTCATCACCAACCTCCTGGACTTCGAGGTCTCCACCAAGATGATGCTAGGAGCTATGCGCCGGAAGGCGGGTGAGATACAAATAGTTCCCCCCACCTTCTGGAAGTTAAGTTATCTCTCTCCACCAAGATGATGCTAGGAGCTATGCGCCGGAAGGCGGGTGAGATACAAATAGTTCCCCCCACCTTCTGGAAGTTAAGTTCTCTCTCTCCACCAAGATGATGCTAGGAGCTATGCACCGGAAGGCGGGTGAGATACAAATAGTTCCCCCCACCTTCTGGAAGTTAAGTTCTCTCTTCACCAAGATGATGCTAGGAGCTATGCACCGGAAGGCGGGTGAGTTACAAATAGTTCCCCCCACCTTCTGGAAGTCTAGTTTCTTTGCCTCTCCACCAAGATGATGCTTGGAGCCATGCACAGGAAGGCGGGTGAGATACAAATAGTTCCCCTGCCTTCTGGAAGTTAAGTTCTGCTTCCCCACCAAGATGATGCTTGGAGCTATGCACCGGAAGGCGGGATAAGCAAATAGTTTCCCCCACCTTCTGGAAGTTAAGTTTCGCCTCATCATCAGACTTTGAGGTCTCCACCAAGATGATGCTAGGAGCTATGTACAGGAAGGCAGGTGAGCAAATAGTTCCCCCACCTTCCTGGAAGTTAAGTTCTGCCTCTCCACCAAGATGATGCTTGGAGCCATGCACCGGAAGGCAGGTGAGATACAAATAGTTCCTCCACCTTCTGGAAGTTTTTTCGTTCCCGCCTCTCCACCAAGATGATGCTAGGAGCCATGCACCAGAAAGGCAGATGAGATCACTGTACAAATAGTTCCCCCACCTTCTGGAAATTAAGTTCCTCCTCATTACCATGTACGATAAAAAGCATTACGAGATACACCTGTGCAGTTTGTGTGTGTGCGTGTGCGTGTGCGCGCGTGCACACACATGCATGGGTGCTACTCTTTCATTTTTACACTGATTTCAGTATTTTTTTTATTTTTACCAGAAACTGAACTTCAGTTTGTTTTCAAAAATTCATCAACAACAACAAAATTTGACCACAAGCGATTTGGGTCGTTTTGAGCTTGGTTATATCTTGGGAAGTTTGCATAGGCAATGTAATAATTTTGCAAGGCTTATCAGACTCAAACTGACTCCCAATCGTGTCTATCATTTTAACTGTCTGTTTAAAACTTTCTTACGTCTATCACCCTCTCGTTATCTCTCTCTCTTAACCCTCTCACCCGCAACTGCTGCAGAACCGAAATCCCCCCGATTTGTTTTTTTCTTCCCTGGTGCCCGATGACGCCGATTGCGCCCGCTGAACGCCAGGTCTAGTAGTTTCACTTTCACTTTCCCCTACCCACAATGCAATATACTAAGTTAGTGCTTCCTTTTTCCTGACTCTCAGTGGTCCGTTTTTGGTTCTTACAGCAAGGGAAAGCACCCACTAGTCTTTTTGAACAGATTTTTCGAGGTGACCCCAAATGTTTTTCCTTCTTTCCACGTGACGTGCGCAGTATTGACTCGCGCGCGATGCTCAGAGCGCCATTACGGATTTTTTTATTCCAATTCATGGTTTGTTGTGTGACATGTGTGTTAGCTTTTGGAATGAAAATATCATCATTGCTATTCAATATGCATCTTTCAGAAATGAAATGTGAGTTAGACTTTATTCTGGGTGATTTTTTTTAATGAAAAGATTTGGTGTGACGTTCGGAGTTAATGCCCTTGTCTCAGGGACTGGGTTCGATTCTCGGTTCGAATGGTCAGTAGTCATTGGGTTAACTTGCCCCCCTGAATGGTCCGACGGGGCTCTGCCCCTGTACCCTGCCGGGGCCATGGGTCCCTGGACCCTGCCTTTCAGGTTTTGTTCATTGTGGGGAGTTACACCCATGCGTGACATGTGAGTGCATGCGTGTGTGCAAGTTTCTGTTTGTTTTGTGTACCTGTGTGTGCATGTGAGCGCATGCGTGTGTGCAAGTTTCTGTTTGCAAGTTGCGTGTGTGCAAGTTTCTGTTTGTTTTGTGTACCTGTGTGTGCATGTGAGCGCATGCGTGTGTGCAAGTTTCTGTTTGTTTTGTGTACCTGTGTGTGCATGTGAGCGCATGCGTGTGTGCAAGTTTCTGTTTGTTTTGTGTACCTGTGTGTGCATGTGAGCGCATGCGTGTGTGCAAGTTTCTGTTTGTTTTGTGTACCTGTGTGTGCATGTGAGCGCATGCGTGTGTGCAAGTTTCTGTTTGTTTTGTGTACCTGTGTGTGCATGTGAGCGCATGCGTGTGTGCAAGTTTCTGTTTGCTTTGTGTACCTGTGTGTGCATGTACTGTTTATGTGTACATGTTACGCCCAATCTGTGAAATTGCCTCATTTCATGAAATGGGCAAAATATTTTTCCTAATTTATGAAATGGACAATGTAAATCACATTATGAAATGAACAATGTATATCACAATTATGAAATGGACAATGTAAATCACATTTTTGCAATCCCCATTCACACAGGTATTGATTAAGGTTGATTCAATGGTATCACACTTTTCTACATTGTATTTGCACCCCTATCCTGCCCCCCAACTCTGACCAGATGCTAAGCTGGGGCATGCCTGAGCCACATGTTGAATCAAACGTTTGATCAAATTAAGTCTACAGATGAGATTTCTAATTTGTTTGAACCAATTCTTGATCTATGTGTGCTAATGAACGAAAACTATTTTTCATTCATATTGCTTTTCTCGATTGCAAGTTATAAAAAAATAATACTTCTACTGGTCAAGAGTGGCACAGTATCTGCATGGTAACGCGTTCGCTTCGTGTCAAGTAAACCCCGAGTTCGAACCTGGGTACAGGGGATTTTTCCTCTCACTTTGTACTAGGCCTTACGGTCTGAACGTGGAGTATTTCGGATGAGACGATAAACCGAGGTCCCGTGTGCCCATGCACTTAGCACAAACGCTAAACCCAGTGGCAACGAAAAAAAGTTGTCATTTGGTCAAAATTTGCCACACACCCCCCTTTCCCTTCCTCATCAGTCACACAAAAAATCACATGCAAAAAAAAAAAAAAAGGGTGGCGCATCCTCTGGCTGCGACGCCTGCTCTCCAGGTGAGAGCAACCCGAATTTCACAGAGACGCCTCTGTGACTATAAAAGTAATCTAATACCTAGTAATAATAGATTGGCTATTTCACGAACTGGGCAAACCATTTTTGCCCATTTCTATGAAATGGGCAATTTCATAGATTGGGCGTAGCATATATATGTATGTGTGGGTGTTGTGTGTGTGTGTTCAGAGGTTCACCCCTTGGACTATGTGTACAGCGTGATGAAGTGCAAGCTTCAGCTGATGGAGCAGGATGACCCCATGACCCAGAACATTCTGCGTTTTGCAGAACTCGGAGGTCAGAGGTCGCCACAACCTTTTTTCTTTTTTTTCTGTACTTTTATTTAAAAAGCTTTATTTTTTTGTTTTTTTTGTTTGCTGTCCCATCTTCTGGGCCGTACAGTGGCGTTGCTCCCACGCCGCTCATTCCGAATCCCAATTCGCAGCCACACCCCGGCTTGTTCAGGTCTCTCCTTTATTGTTGTCCCTCAGCTCTGGGCAGTGGGGATGGATGCCTCGTGCCTCCATACAGGGAGCTGGACGACCCCCCCCCCCCCCCCCCCCACGAGTCTCTCCCCGTGTGGGGTCTTTCAGTAAAACATAGTTCCCCCACCTTCTTGAAGTTCTGTGCTTAAAACTTCCCCTAATCTGCCACTCTCTGTGACTCTGGCCTTTTCCCCTTTGCTTTCTATCATCTACTATCTTTCTGCCTTATTGGCCCATTCTCCTGCCTTTTTTTCAAAAAAAAATCTTCAAATAATTTTTCTCCTTTGAGCTCCTCTGAAATCAGAATGTGTCAGCTGTATGCAGCGGGGAGACCAGTGAAAAACTGAAAACCGGACGCATACGTACCTTACCCATTATGGCCATATGGCCTGGGAACGCGAAAGAAGAAGAAGAAGAAGTTGTTGGTATTGTCAGAGGATCAGAGAATTTCAGGGGATTAAGAATTTCTGACAGAGGGATTGGCTTCTCTTGTCAGAGGTTTTCTTGCCTTTTTATTCAGCTACCTTATCTCTTTGTGTTAAATAGCATTTTGAAGTGATTTATCACTGTATTAATAGCCGTTTTTGGTGGTGTTCAGAACTGTTCCCTGTTGTTGCCAGTGCCACATAATCAATTTCTCACGTTTGAGATAATAAAAGTAGTCTTGAGTCTTGAGCCCCTCTATTAGTGTGGGGCCTTGATGTCCGGTGTATGCTTTTGCCACGGTTTTCAGAGGATTGGACTTCAGACTATTCTGATGCCTGATTGTTTTGCTCACATGCAGCCAGCGACCAGGCAGCGTTTTTCGAGGGAGTGTACAAGGTGGAGAGGGAGGGGGAGGAAGGGCGGTTCCGGAGCTGCGGGCTGGGGAATCGGCGCCTCCTGTGGCACGGAACGCAAGCCTGCAACCTGGTCAGCATCCTGAACAGAGGGCTCGTGTCCACACCGCTGGACTCCAACATGACCGGACATCGCTTTGGAAAGGTGGGAGAAGAGGGGGAGAGAGGGAGAGAAGAGAGAGATCGAGTGTAGGCGAGAGAGAGAGAGAGGGAGAGGGTGCGAGAGAGAGAGGGTGAGAGAGAGAGATGGTGGGAGAGAAGAGACAGAGAGAGAGAGAGGGTGAGAGAGTGAGGGTGAGAGATCGAGAGGGAGGGAAAGAGAGAGGGGGTGAGGGAGGGAGGGTGAGAGAGACAAACAGACAGAGAGAGACGGAGACAGAGAGAGAGCATGTCTCTTGCTGGGAATCAGCACTGGAGCCTGCAAGTGGAGCTTAGTCAGCATCCTTAACAGATACTTGGTGTGCACACCGCTCGATTCCAACATGAAGGGACATCGCTTTGGAAAGGAGGGAGAGATGAGAGAGGAAGGAGGAAGACAGAGAGAAAGGGAGGGAGAGAGAGAGACGGACAGACAAGAGAGGGTGGCTTGCTGTGGCATAGAACACTCACGATCTGTAATTTAGTTGGCTCTCTGAACAGAGGGCGCCTCTCGATTCTGGATCTGTCGTGACAAGACGCTGCGTTGTTATAATAGTGGGAGAGGGAGAGAAGTGAGTGGGGGGAGTGGATGAGAGAGAAAGGAGGAAGAGAGAGGGAACAGAAAGAGATAGAGAGGGGGGGGGGGGGGAGAGAAGTGTGTATGTGTGTGCATGAACAAGTGTGTGTGTGTGGGTGGTGTGTTGTGTGTGTATACTTCAATTTAATGTCTATTCTACATTGTGTGTGTGTGTGTGTGCAGCGGTGTGCGTGTTGTTACATTGAGTGCTTGTGGTTCAATGAGTGCATTGGAACGATGTGCACGCCTTTGCGTGGGTGTAACATACGTGTAACTGGCACCCAATGTCTCGTTTTTCGGGCATATACTTCCTCCGAACTGATTGTGTAAGAGTGAGGGCTACCTGACCCCAGCGTGACGCCAGAGTTCATCCTCGCTCTGTGAGGTACCAACTACTTCTTCTCTTTCTTCTATTTGTTCTCCTCTCTTCTGATATCTGCTATCACCAATTCTCTTCTGTCCTCTTCCCGCTTTCTGTTCGCTCTCTCTCTCTGCTCTCTCTCTCTCCTCTCTCTATGATGATGGTTGTCATGTTGTTTTGTGTGTATGTTCACTTAAATGGAGTTCTTAGTGCTGGTGATTGTTGTCATTGTGTTTTCCTTTTGTAACCCCTAAACTATGATGCGGGCAGAAGGCCTGGAGCAGTAAACTGGTGAATGGGTGTGAACTCTCTCTCTCTCTCTCTCTCTGTCTCTGTTCTCTTTCTCTGTCTATCTCTGTCTGTGTCTCTCTCTCTTTCTCTCTCTCTCCTCTCCTCTCTCTCTCTCTCTCTATGGTGTCTCGCTCTCTCTCTCCTCTGTCTCTCTCTTCGCTCTCTGTCTCTCTCTCTCTCTATCCTCTGTCTCTCTTCTCTCGCTCTCTCTCTATCTCTCCTCTCTCGTGTGATGTGTCGTCTTCTCTGTCTCTATCTCCTCTCTCTCTGTCTCTCTCTCTCTGTCTCTCTCTCTGTCTCTCGTCTCTCTCCTCTCTCTCTCTCTCCCTCTCTCTCTCTCTCTCACTTTTTTTTATGTTTGTGTGTTATCTGTTATAAGGTAACTCTGCATTATGAAGGGTGTCTTTACTTTATGATCGTTGTTCACATTTGTTGGTCGCGGTTAACGGCAAGTAATGAAAAAGGGCGTACTGTATGCCACCAATACTTTGCCGTTGTAAAATTAAAGGTTCATTTCATCTCTCTCTATCCCTGCTCTCTCTCTCGTCGCTCTCTCTCTCTCTTTCAAACTTTCAGGATATCTGTGTGCCATGAATGTTCGAATGTGCAGTACTTGGTATCATGAGTTTCTATGTATGACTTAGAGCACTTCTAAGGGCCAAGTGGAGTTATAGATATTAAAATATATTGTTTTGGTTCTTGTTTCTCTCTCTTCTCTCTCTCTCTCTCTACTCTCTCTCATTCTCTCTCTCTCTCTCTCTACTCTCTCTTCTCCTGCTATCTACTCTCTCTCTCTCAGACCGTTTACTCTACTTCTTTGCGAGTAGTTGCTACCAATTGGGACCTTCAAAATTTATAATAATGCTCTTTAATCTTGATTGTACTCATTTTCAGTAGTTGAACAATGGTTATGATGTTTAATGAGTAGAACTACACATTTCACCCCAAAATAATCATACTTAGCTATCCAGACTAACTCAAGACTGTGTAGGGTGTCACCAGGTTGCTCTTCTCTGTTTCTGCTTACACACATTTTTTTTTAACATGTAAAATATGGTTTTCTTGGACATAGCGCCAACAATGTTTGAAAGAGGAGATTAACTAGAAATACTATCATATTCCAAAGCATGACCTCGAGCCAAGAGTCGTGAGTACTACTGGTGTATTTATTAAAGAAACTATATTTTACGTTGTGATTTTTTGTAAAGTCCAAATCAATGGAATACAAACGCATGTTTATTACTGGTTTATGAATGTTGAAAGAATGTGGAATGTCGGACATATGTGACCCAAGAGCACACGAGAAAGGCGAATTTATAGTTGTGGGGGTAGTTCTCACAATCAGGATGCAAAGTCAAAAAATTTCAATAATGTTTTAATCAATTTTGAGTTACCCGTGTTGCTCGTCAACATCTCCTCTGCCATATGTATAAAGGGCAATCATTGTTATGTCTTAAATACTCCAAAATAAGGCTTTGAAAGGAGTAGGTGGTTGAGGCATTTTCTTCAGCTAGGCAAATTTAGACTGTGATTTTCCAAAGTGATCGACGGACCTACCAAATTTTAACTGCTCATAACTCTAAAATGGGAAGAGGAAAAACATGAGAATGTTCTTGCTATCATTAGAAAGAGAATTGTCTGAAGTTAATCAATTTAGTCTGAAGTTTACAACAGCTTAACATTTACTTAGAATTGGACTCATTTTGACTTTATTTTGTCTTCTTGTGCAGTTCTCAGGACCATGGCCATAATGGGTAAGGTACGTATGTGTCCGGTTTTCAGTTTCTGACTGGTTTCTCCTGTCTGCGGTGCAGCCTACACATTCCGATTTATGGAGGGCTCAAAAGAGAAAAATTATGGAAGAAGTTATTTTAATGCAGGAGAATTGTGGCCAATAAAGTCGAAAGACAGTAGACGATAGGAAGGTAACGGAAAAGCAGATGTCAAAGAGTCAAGTGGCCAGATTAGAGGAAGTACAAGCACAGAACTTCAGGAAGGTGGGCAAAACCAACTTTTTTACGAAAAGACAATCCCGGTATCCCACACGGGGAGAGGAGAGACTCGTTGGAACGGGGGCAGGATCTCGTCCCCGTATGGAGGCCCGAAGGCATCCATACATGCACTTGCTCCAGTCATTTTGACACTTTAATGTCCCTTACGTGATATTTTGATCCAGAATGGTCATTGACACTAAATGTCCCCTTTCGTGAATTTGCTCAGGAGGTCATTTTGACACTACTGTCCTTAGTGATATTTTTATCAAGTATGGTCATTTGACACCTTAAGGTCCTTGTTGGTATTTTCTCAAAAATGGTCATTTTGACAATTAAGTTCCCTTTGTGGTGCTGGGTCACGCATGGCTGTTCTCAGGTGGCACTGGGCAACAGCAGATCGTGGCGCGATTATAAGACACAACGACGATAAAAAGAAGAAGTCGTCCGACGAGGATCAACAGCTCGTGCTCTAGGACAAATTTCCCTGAGCCGGACTAGACGCCACTTGCCCTAGGTGAATATGTTATACTGACCAGTTGCCACTCAAAATGTATAAATAAACAGTAACATATTTACTGGACTATAAGGCGATACTGTTTTTACCCGCCAGACAAATGAACCCATGTGCCTATGATTCAAGTTACACAGTGGTAACCTCCCACTATAAGACCTTCATAAAACCACCCTAAAAGGACGTATTCTAAGGGAGAGGTCTTCAATGGAGAGGTCTTCTAAGGGAGCGTAATTTCAATTACAGTGGAACCTCACATTATAAGACCTCAAAACCACCCAAAATGAGAGTCTCTTCTAAGGGGAAGAGGGTCTTCTAAGGGAGGTAATTTAATACAGTGGAACCTCCTTATAAGACTTCAAAAACCACCCAAAATGAGGTTATATAAGGGAGGGTCTTAAGGGAGGTAATTTTAACACAGTGGGAAACTCCTTATAAGACTTCCAAAAAAACCACTCCAAAAGAGGTCTTATAAGGGAGAGGTCTTTCTAAGGGATGGTAATTTGAATACAGTGGAACCTCCCTTATAAGACCTCAAAAAACAACCAAATGCTGGGTGCTTTAAGGGAAGAGGTCTTCTACGGGAGTAATTTTAATACAGTGGGAACCTCCCTATAAGACCTTCAAAAAACCACCCAAAATGAAGGTCCTATAAGGGAGAGGTCTTCTAGGAGGATTTTAATACAGTGGAACCTCCCTATAAGACCTTCAAAAACCACCCAAAATGAGGTCTTATAATAAGGGAGATGGTCTTCCTAAGGGAGATATTTAACTACAGGGAACATGCCCTTATTAGACCTTCAAAAACCACCAAAATGAGGTTCTTATAAGGGACGAGGTCTTCTAATGGGACTATAATTTTTAAAACAGTAGGAACTCCCTTTATAAGACCTCCAAAAACCACCCAAAATTAGGTATTAGTAAGGGAGAGGTCTTTATAAGGGGTAGCAGGTATTATAAAGGGAGAGGTTTATAAGGGGAGATAATTGATTACAGTGGAACATCGTTATAAGACCTTCAAAAACCACCCAAATGATGGTCTTATAAGGGATGGAGGTCTTTATAAGGGAGAGGTCATAAGGGCGATAATTCTTATACAGGGTAACATCCGCTATAAGACCTTCGAAAAACCACCCCAAATGAGCGTACACACCCAACGGTATTATAGGGAGAGGTTTATAATGAAGAGGTTTATAAGGTGAGTCTAATTTATTACAGTGGAACCTCCCTTATAAGACCTTCAAAAACCACCCAAAATGAATGTGTATAAGGGACGATGTCTATAAAGGGAGATGAATTTTACTACAGTGGAACCTCCCCCCTATTAGACTTCCCAAAACCACCAATAATGAGTCTATAAGGGAGAGGTCTTAATAAGGGCAGATAATTAATACAGTGGAACCTCCCTTTATTAGGACCTTTCACAAAACCATCTCCAAAATGAGGTCTTACAAGGGAGAGGGTCTTCTAAGGGAGGTAATGTGTTTAATCCTAGTGGAAACCCCCTCTAAACTTTTCAAAAAACCATCCCCAAATGAGTCTTATAAGGGAGGTTCTAATAAGGATGAAGGTCTATAAGGGAAGTAATTGTACTACAGTGGAACCGCCGTATAGACTCTTCCAAAAAAAATCCAAAATGAGGTCTATAAGGGAGAGATTCTATATAAGGAGGGCGGTATTAAAGGGAGGTAATTTAATACAGTGGAACCGTCAAATATAAGACCTTCAAAACCATCCCGATGAGTCTATAAAGGGTAGGTAATTTTGTAATCCTTAGACACAAAGAAGGGCAATGTCTCAGAGAAGGTATTATGTGGAGAGGAGTCTTAAATGGCGAGGTCTTATAAGGGACGGTTCCACTGTAGTTGTATATAATATCCAGGGGAACCTACCTTATAAGATTCAAATAGATCATCCAAAATTAGGTTTAATAAGGGAGGGGTACTAAAGGGACGGCGATTTGATACTTGACAAAGAAGAGACATTGTTCTCAAGAGAGCAGCGTCTATGGGGAGAGGGGAGTTATTAAAGGGAGGTTCACCGAGCATATTTTTCGGACTATAAGGCGATACTTTTTATTGTTCCCCAGATAAGGACACCTTTCGTCCCACCCTTCTTGGAAGTTTATGATTGTAACTTCCTCTAATCTTGTCGCCTCTTTGACTCGCCTTTCCTTGCTGCTGTAATCTGCATCTTTCTGCCATACCAGTCATTCTTCCTGCCTTTTTTAGGAAACACTTTCAAAAAGATCTACCTCCTCACAGCCGAAGTAGTGGAATGCTGCCGGCCTAATTGTTTCTTTCCTTTGGAGTCACAACGGCAGTTGTTTGTTACGGCATCTGCCTCTCATGTTGTTGTTGTTGTACCGTGGCTAAAGACCAGGGCTCATCCAAAACAGCGGAAGGAAGCGCTTGAACACCATGGTACAAATGCATTAAGCGAATGGATGAGAAACATTAACATGTGTGACCGTTTTTTGTTTTTTTTTTATTACTCCGCCACTATGGGCAAGACACACTCCGCTTGGTGAATTTGCGCCTTAATTCGACAGGAACAGGAAAAATGTACTGAGCGATGAAGAAGAAGAAGAAACATGAGTTTAACATTTTCTTCTTTTACTGTTCATTTGTTAGCATGAAGTGATTCTTCTTCCCCCCTCCTCTTTTAGTAATGATAGTGTAGCGGGTGTGGACGTGCGTTGGGTCTGGTGTGTGTGGTGGTTCAGTGGTATAATATCAAACTTTAACGTTGGCATTATTTTCTCGGGGAAATAGGGTTACATGTTCAAACTTTTTGCACACATATAGATGTCTATGAAGCTTTCAAACAAGAAGATTTGAATTTGAATAATAAATACTTTAAAAACAACACTTGTAAACAGAAACAAAAAATATAAACATTTTAGATAGTGGTTTAGAGAGTATTCAGCCGAGGCAACATGGA
>JAGGCT020004098.1:82882-98613 GCA_017654935.2 Phymorhynchus buccinoides | reverse complement strand
GGTGATGATGGTTGTGATGATGATTGTATGGTGTTGGTGCTGATGAATGATGATGATGAGATGATGTCCGATGATGATGATGCGGTGATAAATGACGATGGTGGTGGTGATGATGATGGGTGTGGTGGTTGATGATGATGATGATGATGGTGATGATGATGACGACGAGACGACGATGGTGATAATGATGCGATGATGATTGTGATGATGGTGGATGGTTGATGACGATGACGATGACGATGATGACGACGACGATGATGATGATATGGTGTTGGGGATGATGATTGATGATTGTGGTGGTGAGGGTGATTATGATTATGATGGTGATGAATGAACGATTGTGATGATGATGATGATGATGATGGTGATGATGCTGTGGTGGTGATGATGGTGATGGTGATGGGGATGATGATGATGATGTGACGACGACGATGATGCTGAGAAGATGTGTGATGATGATGACTATGGTGGTGGTGATGATGGTGATTATATTGATGATGATGTCCACCAGTGGCTGCTACAGCACAGTTGTCTGGAGGAATCTTTCAGGATTATCGGATCCTGTTCTACTCAGGACATCCTCGATCCTTTCCTTCTCAAAAACGTGCACAAGTGAGAGGGCTTGTTTTCAATTTGTATTTGTCTGTGTTTTTTGTTGATTTATCTTGCATAAAAAGTGTAAAAGGCTGTGTTTTGGTGATTTATCTTGCAGACAGTGTACAAGGCTGTTTTTTGTTGATGTTATCTTGCAAGAAAAGTTAAAAGGCTGTGTTTGTTGATTTATCTTGCAGAAAAGTGTAAAAGAAGGCTGTGTTTTGTGATTTGTCTTATGCAGAAAAGTGTAAAAGCTGTGTTTTGTGGATTTTGTCGTGCAGAAAAGTGTAAACGGCTTTGTTTTGTTTTGCGTTTGTACATGGTAAAGTGTTAGTTCTTTCAATGAAATACAAGACTTTCTGTCTTAGACTTATTCCAACATTGAAGTCATTACCCTTTCAACCGCCAAACTCACATATTAGCACCACAATGATTTAACAATTTAACACCTATGCACCTACATGCATCAAATTGGGGTCTATTATCCAGAGACCCTGTTGTCTTAGTTTTTGGAAGTAATGGTAGACCTTATTTTATATATGTCACTGAAGAATCCCCAAATACTGCAGGTGGATTTTTGTTCTCTATCCAGGTAAATTGACATTTTTGGCTGAAATAATGGCTGGCGGTGAAAGGGTTAACGTGACTTGGTCTTATTCAACATTGAAGTCATTAACGTGACTTGGTCTTATTCTTCATTGAAGTCATTAACGTGACTTGGTCTTATTCAACATTGAAGTCATTAACGTGACTTGGTCTTATTCAACATTGAAGTCATTAACGTGACTTGGTCTTATTCTTCATTGAAGTCATTAACGTGACTTGGTCTTATTCTTCATTGAAGTCATTAACGTGACTTGGTCTTATTCTTCATTGAAGTCATTAACGTGACTTGGTCTTATTCAACATTGAAGTCATTAACATGACTTGGTCTTATTCTTCATTGAAGTCATTAACGTGACTTGGTCTTATTCAACATTGAAGTCATTAACATAGCGAACCCCCACCCCACAAAAACCCCACCAAGGAATTGGTCTTATTCTTCATTGAAGTCATTAACGTGACTTGGTCTTATTCTTCATTGAAGTCATTAACGTGACTTGGTCTTATTCTTCATTGAAGTCATTAACGTGACTTGGTCTTATTCTTCATTGAAGTCATTAACGTGACTTGGTCTTATTCTTCATTGAAGTCATTAACGTGACTTGGTCTTATTCTTCATTGAAGTCATTAACGTGACTTGGTCTTATTCTTCATTGAAGTCATTAACGTGACTTGGTCTTATTCTTCATTGAAGTCATTAACGTGACTTGGTCTTATTCAACATTGAAGTCATTAACATGACTTGGTCTTATTCTTCATTGAAGTCATTAACGACTTGGTCTTATTCAACATTGAAGTCATTAACGTGACTTGGACTTATTCTTCATTGAAGTCATTAACGTGACTTGGTCTTATTCAACATTGAAGTCATTAACGTGACTTGGTCTTATTCTTCATTGAAGTCATTAACGTGACTTGGTCTTATTCAACATTGAAGTCATTAACATGACTTGGTCTTATTCTTCATTGAAGTCATTAACGTGACTTGGTCTTATTCAACATTGAAGTCATTAACATGACTTGGTCTTATTCTTCATTGAAGTCATTAACGTGACTTGGTCTTATTCAACATTGAAGTCATTGACATGACTTGGTCTTATTCTTCATTGAAGTCATTAACGTGACTTGGTCTTATTCAACATTGAAGTCATTAACGTGACTTGGTCTTATTCAACATTGAAGTCATTAACATGACTTGGTCTTATTCAACATTGAAGTCATTAACGTGACTTGGTCTTATTCAACATTGAAGTCATTAACATGACTTGGTCTTATTCTTCATTGAAGTCATTAACGTGACTTGGTCTTATTCTTCACTGAAGTCATTAACGTGACTTGGTCTTATTCTTCATTGAAGTCATTAACGTGACTTGGTCTTATTCTTCATTGAAGTCATTAACGTGACTTGGTCTTATTCAACATTGAAGTCATTAACGTGACTTGGTCTTATTCAACATTGAAGTCATTAACATGACTTGGTCTTATTCAACATTGAAGTCATTAACGTGACTTGGTCTTATTCAACATTGAAGTCATTAACGTGACTTGGTCTTATTCTTCATTGAAGTCATTAATGTGACTTGGTCTTATTCAACATTGAAGTCATTAACATGACTTGGTCTTATTCTTCATTGAAGTCATTAACGTGACTTGGTCTTATTCAACACTGAAGTCATTAACGTGACTTGGTCTTATTCAACATTGAAGTCATTAACGTGACTTGGTCTTATTCTTCATTGAAGTCATTAACGTGACTTGGTCTTATTCTTCATTGAAGTCATTAACGTGACTTGGTCTTATTCAACATTGAAGTCATTAACGTGACTTGGTCTTATTCTTCATTGAAGTCATTAACGTGACTTGGTCTTATTCAACATTGAAGTCATTAACCGTGACTTGGTCTTATTCTTCATTGAAGTCATTAACGTGACTTGGTCTTATTCAACATTGAAGTCATTAACGTGACTTGGTCTTATTCTTCACTGAAGTCATTAACGTGACTTGGTCTTATTCTCCATTGAAGTCATTAACGTGACTTGGTCTTATTCAACATTGAAGTCATTAACATGACTTGGTCTTATTCTTCATTGAAGTCATTAACGTGACTTGGTCTTATTCTTTATTGAAGTCATTTGTGGCTTAGTATACAACAGACCAAACAAAACAACACAACAAAGGTAAAAAAATGACGTCATGTTATATTACAACAGACAAAACAAACAACACAAAACAAAGGTAAAATGACGTTTATGTTATATAGGTTACAGTCAAAATGAGAAATTAGTCATTACGGGTAATGCCTGGGATTTTTAGTCATTTCCGGAACTACCTGTTTCAATCAGCCAATATTGGAAATGGCTAAAAAATGTAGTCATTTACCGGTAATGCCTGAAATTCAAGAGGAGTTTGTACCCATTCTGCCTGAATTTCAGCCAATATGGGAAATTGTCTGGGTTTACCCATCTGGCTGAACTAGATATCAGGCATAATGGGAACTGCATGTCAGCCAGAATGGGAAAGTGCTGATTGCAGTAAAATACAGAGTATTAGCCCATCATTTAGTACAAACCCATCTCATGTTTGGAAGGAAAAAGTGTGCAAAGGGTGAAACACCTTGTAAAAACCCACCCCCCACTTTGCTGCTTTGATACTTGATTTGTGTGGGGGTACCCCAAGGAGAAACTGCGTTGCGTGTGCCTTTGTGTAGAATAAATTTTCTTGGTGACCTCTAAGCACGTTGTTGATAAAAGAAGATTTGTTTTTCATATCCAGGAGCTCTTTAAACAACGTGTGTGCAAAATGTTCAATTTAACACACACACTCACACACACACACAAAAACACACACACACACACAGGCACACAGACACACACACACATACACACACACACATCACACACACATACACACACACACAGCCACAACAACACAACAAACCAAACAACACAACAAAGGTAACATGACGTTATGTTATATACAACAGACAAACAAACAACACAACAAAGGTAAAATGACGTTATGTTATATACAACAGACAAACAAACAACACAACAAAGGTAAAATGACGTTATGTTATATACAAACAGACAAACAAACAACACAACAAAGGTAAAATGACGTCATGTTATATACAAAAGACAAACAAACAACACAACAAAGGTAAAATGACGTTGTTATTCACAAGAGACAAAACAAAACTACTGGATATTTTGGCGAATGAGTGCCTTTATCAAAATAGACAAACAAGAAAACAGCAAAAGGCAAATATAGCAAAAAGGAGCAAAAAGCAGGCAACAAAAGGAGCAGCAAAAAAGCCAGATCAAATAACAATACCTCCCCTGTACGGTCCAATGCGTAAATGATCCCCTGCAGCCAGATCAAATAACAATACATCCCCTGTACGGTCCAATGCGTAAATGATCCCCTGCATCCAGATCAAATAACAATACCTCCCCTGTACGCTCCAATGCATAAATGATCCCCTGCAGCCAGATCAAATAACAATACCTCCCCTGTACGGTCCAATGCGTAAATGATCACCTGCAGCCAGATCAAATAACAATACATCCCCTGTACGGTCCAATGCGTAAATGATCACCTGCAGCCAGATCAAATAACAATACATCCCCTGTACGGTCCAATGCGTAAATGATCACCTGCAGCCAGATCAAATAACAATACATCCCCTGTACGGTCCAATGCGTAAATGATCACCTGCAGCCAGATCAAATAACAATACCTCCCCTGTACGGTCCAATGCGTAAATGATCCCCTGCAGCCAGATCAAATAATACTTCCCCTGTACGGTCCAATGCGTAAATGATCCCCTGCAGCCAGATCAAATAACAATACCTCCCCTGTACGCTCCAATGCATAAATGATCCCCTGCAGCCAGATCAAATAACAATACTTCCCCTGTACGGTCCAATGCGTAAATGATCCCCTGCATCCAGATCAAATAACAATACCTCCCCTGTACGGTCCAATGCGTAAATGATCCCCTGCAGCCAGATCAAATAACAATACATTCCCCTGTACGGTCCAATGCGTAAATGATCCCCTGCATCCAGATCAAATAACAATACCCATCCCCTGTACGGTCCAATGCGTAAATGATCCCCTGCAGCCAGATCAAATAACAATACCTCCCCTGTACGGTCCAATGCGTAAATGATCCCCTGCAGCAAGATCAAATAACAATACCTCCCCTGTACGGTCCAATGCGTAAAATGATCCCCTGCAGCCCAGATCAAATAACAATACCTCCCCTGTACGGTCCAATGCGTAAATGATCCCCTGCAGCCAGATCAAATAACAATACCTCCCCTGTACGCTCCCCTCTCCAATGCGTAAATGATCCCCTGCAGCCAGATCAAATAACAATACTTCCCCTGTACGGTCCAATGCGTAAATGATCACCTGCAGCCAGATCAAATAACAATACCTCCCCTGTACGGTCCAATGCGTAAATGATCCCCTGCAGCCAGATCAAATAACAATACCTCCCCTGTACGCTCCAATGCGTAAATGATCCCCTGCAGCCAGATCAAATAACAATACTTCCCCTGTACGGTCCAATGCGTAAATGATCCCCTGCAGCCAGATCAAATAACAATACCTCCCCTGTACGGTCCAATGCGGTAAATGATCCCCTGCAGCCAGATCAAATAACAATACATCCCCTGTACGGTCCAATGCGTAAATGATCACCTGCAGCCAGATCAAATAACAATACCTCCCCTGTACGGTCCAATGCGTAAATGATCCCCTGCAGCCAGATCAAATCAAATTAATACCTCCCCTGTACGGTCCAATGCGTAAATGATCCCCTGCAGCCAGATCAAATAACAATACCTTCCCCTGTACGGTCCAATGCGTATAAATGATCCCCTGCAGCCAGATCAAATAACAATACATCCCCTGTACGGTCCAATGCGTAAATGATCACCTGCAGCCAGATCAAATAACAATACATCCCCTGTACGGTCCAATGCGTAAATGATCCCCTGCATCCAGATCAAATAACAATACCTCCCCTGTACGTCTCCAATGCGTAAATGATCCCCTGCAGAGTAAGCCTTAATAATTGGTTTAAATGCAGGCTCCATCTGTTCAATTCAAATGTGCAAGTATGATGTTAATTTACGGAGCACAGGTTATTAAACTTCTGAAGCTTGTTGCTCTAATGTAAATATGTTTCTTTCTGTTTGACTATGTTTTTTAAATGAATTAAAAGATTGTGCTTAAAACACTTTCCGCCGCCAGCTATTTTCAAACCCCACAAAACAATCCCATTAAAATTTAACTGGGTGGAATGGAGACCAACAAAATAGGGATTCACTATTTGGAAAATTCCTCTAGCCGTACGGAGCGTGTATTAGAGGATATTTCGCAATATGGCAGATATGATGTGTGTATTAGAGAATTCGCAATAAATATATTGCAGATTATGACTGTATTAGAGGACGGAATTCGAAATATTGAGATATGAGTCTCTGTATTAAGAGGAAGGAATTCGCAATATTCGGCAGATATGACTGTATTAGAGGAATTCGCAATATTGCAGATATCTGGATCTGTAATTTAGAGGAATTCGCACATTATTGCAAGATATAGACTCTGGTCGTTTAGAGGATAAAATTCGCTAATATTGCAGCCGATATGACTGTAGTAGAGGAAAGGAATTCGCAATATTGCAGATTATGACTGATTAGAGGAATTCGCCATATATGCCTGATATGACGTATTAGTATGAGGAATTTCGCAATATTTGCCGATTTATGACTGTATTAGAGGTAATTCGCAATATTGCAGAGATTAGATATGACTGTATTAGAGGAAATTTCGCAAAAATGCCGATATGACTGTATAGAGGAGGATTATTCATCGCAATATTGCCGATATGACTGTATTAGAGGAATTCGCAATATTGCAGATATGACTGTATTAGAGGAATTTCGCAATATTGCCGATATGACTGTATTAGAGGAATTCGCAATATTGCCGATATGACTTTATTAGAGGAATTCGCAATATTGCCGATATGACTGTATTTAGAGGAATTCGCAAATATTGCCGATAAGACTGTATTAGAGGATATTCGCAATATTGCCGATATGACTGTATTAGAGGAATTCGCAATATTGCAGATATGACCTGTATATTAGAGGAATTCGCAATATTGCAGATATGACTGTATTAGAGGAATTCGCAATATTGATTGATATGACTATATTAGAGGACAATATTGCCGTATGACTATATTAGAGGAATTCGCAATATTGCAGATATGACTGTATTAGAGGAATTCGCAATATTGCAGATATGACTGTATTAGAGGAATTCGCAATATTGCAGATATGACTGTAATAGGAGAGGAATTCGCACTATTTTTTTTGCATTGCAGATATGACTGTATTTAGAGGAATTCGCAAAATTGCAGATATGCAGATAGAGAAATTTGCCAAATCTTGCAGATATGACTGTATTAGAGGAATTCGCAATATTCGCAGCATGAATGTATTTGAGGTATTGACTGTATTGCATCTATGAGTAGGATCAGAGGAATTCGCAATAATATTGCCAGATATGACTGTATTAGAGGAATTCGCAATATTGCAGATATGACTGTATTAGAGGAATTCGCAATATTGCAGATATGACTGTATCAGAGGAATTCGCCAATATTGCCGATATGACTGTATCAGAGGAATTCGCAATATTGCAGATATGACTGTATATTAGAGGAATTCGCAATATTGCCGATATGACTGTATCAGAGGAATTCGCAATATTGCAGATATGACTGTATTAGAGGAATTCGCAATATTGCCGATATGACTGTATCAGAGGAATTCGCAATATTGCCGATATGACTGTATCAGAGGAATTCGCAATATTGCCGATATGACTGTATTAGAGGAATTCGCAATATTGCAGATATGACTGTATTAGAGGAATTCGCAATATTGCAGATATGACTGTATTAGAGGAATTCGCAATATTGCCGATATGACTGTATCAGAGGAATTCGCAATATTGCAGATAATTTTTTTTCTCTCTACCCAGTTAAGTTTAATTGTATTTTTTGGGTTGAAAATATGGCTGGCGGCGAAAGGGTTAACTCCCAGAGTTACGAGAAAAATGTGGTCTCCGGATAACAGATCTGGATTGAAAGCTTTTTAGAGACATGGGTGGTGAAAGGGTTAAACCAGAATAAGCCAAAGTGACAAATGACTTCAATGCAGAATAAGAGGGGAAGAAGCGGATGGTTCTCCTGGCACCAGACAGCTATGTCAGCAGCAGCAGATCTGTAGGCTGTCTCGTCCCCCTGCGTCACCAGACAGCCATGCCAGCAGCAGATCTGTAGGCTGTCTCGTCCCCCTGCGTCACCAGACAGCCATGTCAGCAGCAGATCTGTAGGCTGTCTCGTCCCTCTGTCTCGTCCCCCTGCGTCACCAGACAGCCATGTCAGCAGCAGCAGATCTGTAGGCTGTCTCGTCCCCCTGCGTCACCAGACAGCCATGTCAGCAGCAGATCTGTAGGCTGTCTCATCCCCCTGCGTCACCAGACAGCCATGTTAGCAGCAGATCTGTAGGCTGTATCGTCCCCCTTGGTCACCAGACAGCCATGTCAGCAGCAGCAGAGCTGTAGGCTGTCTCGTCCCCCTGCGTCATAAGCAGATCTGTAGGCTGTCTCGTCCCCCTGCGTCATCAGACAGCCATGTCAGCAGCAGCAGAGCTGTAGGCTGTCTCGTCCCCCTGCGTCATAAGCAGATCTGTAGGCTGTCTCGTCCCCCTGCGTCATCAGACAGCCATGTCAGCAGCAGCAGATCTGTAGGCTGTCTCGTCCCCCTGCGTGTCGTTATTTTTCACCGTTGAGTAATGCAACATGTCTGCCAAGGGGAACGTTGGTCCCAAGCTGTGAAAATCTCTTTAATGCTGAGATTATCGGCTGAGATTAACTTCTACGCTTATGCTCAAGGCAAGCCATTCAAACAAGAGTATCAGGCGTCGATAAATTGTGTTCTTTAGACTTTGCCCACTTAGAAACAAAAGTTCACAAATGGCTCAAGGAATTTCAGTTTGGCAGAAGAACGTTAAAATAAAGTGACCGTTACAGTTGTCAAATGACCGTTGTGACTGTTAAAACCGTAGCCATTGTAAAGACTCTTGTCGGAAATGATCTCTGGATAAATGCTGTTGAGATGAAGAACATACTGGACTTTTTATCAGGGAGCCTGGATAGAATATAATATGAGTAGTTGGGTATGCAGAAGCGTTATAACCGTTACTCGCCCCACCAGTTTACTGAAGATCAGAAAAGGAGTAGGGTTGAATACAACTCATACAATACATTAGATGGCGAGAAGTTAGCCAGTATCTGGGTCTTCGTTAAAGGTGATGCAACATTTATCTGTCACTATAATCCAAAACCCAAGCAATAATTATCCGTTTGGATGTTTTAGGTGAGACTCCATCAGTAAAATATCACAGAAAACAGAATAGTAGCAAAATTATCAAACAAATAATCGCCGTGAATTGTTTTCTTCTGAAAAGCTGGATATAATGGATTGGATTCATCTACTAGGGAGAAGAGCTCTGACTGTAGATTGAAACACAAATATCTGTTTAGCCAAAGGCACTTTGAGTCACAGGGAGAAGAGCTCTGACTGTAGATTGAAACACAAATATCTGTTTAACCAAAGGCACTTTGAGCTCTGACTGTACATTGAAACACAAATATCTGTTTAACCAAAGGCACTTTGAGCTCTGACTGTAGATTGAAACACAAACATCTGTTTAACCAAAGGCACTTTGAGTCACAGGGAGAAGAGCTCTGACTGCAGATTGAAACACAAACATCTGTTTAACCAAAGGCACTTTGAGCTCTGACTGTAGATTGAAACACAAACATCTGTTTAACCAAAGGCACTTTGAGTCACAGGGAGAAGAGCTCTGACTGTAGATTGAAACACAAATATCTGTTTAGCCAAAGTCACTTTGAGCTCTGACTGTAGATTGAAACACAAATATCTGTTTAACCAAAGGCACTTTGAGCTCTGACTGTAGATTGAAACACAAATATCTGTTTAACCAAAGGCACTTTGAGCTCTGACTGTAGATTGAAACACAAACATCTGTTTAACCAAAGGCACTTTGAGTCACAGGGAGAAGAGCTCTGACTGTAGATTGAAACACAAACATCTGTTTAACCAAAGGCACTTTGAGCTCTGACTGTAGATTGAAACACAAACATCTGTTTAACCAAAGGCACTTTGAGTCACAGGGAGAAGAGCTCTGACTGTAGATTGAAACACAAACATCTGTTTAGCCAAAGGCACTTTGAGTCACAGGGAGAAGAGCTCTGACTGTAGATTGAAACACAAACATCTGTTTAACCAAAGGCACTTTGAGCTCTGACTGTAGATTGAAACACAAATATCTGTTTAACCAAAGGCACTTTGAGCTCTGACTGCAGATTGAAACACAAATATCTGTTTAGCCAAAGGCACTTTGAGTCACAGGGAGAAGAGCTCTGACTGTAGATTGAAACATAAACATCTGTTTAACCAAAGGCACTTTGAGCTCTGACTGTAGATTGAAACACAAATATCTGTTTAGCCAAAGGCACTTTGAGCTCTGACTGTAGATTGAAACATAAACATCTGTTTAACCAAAGGCACTTTGAGCTCTGACTGCAGATTGAAACACAAATATCTGTTTAGCCAAAGGCACTTTGAGCTCTGACTGTAGATTGAAACATAAACATCTGTTTAGCCAAAGGCACTTTGAGTCACAGGGAGAAGAGCTCTGACTGTAGATTGAAACACAAATATCTGTTTAGCCAAAGGCACTTTGAGCTCTGACTGTAGATTGAAACATAAACATCTGTTTAACCAAAGGCACTTTGAGCTCTGACTGCAGATTGAAACACAAATATCTGTTTAACCAAAGGCACTTTGAGTCACAGGGAGAAGAGCTCTGACTGTAGATTGAAACACAAATATCTGTTTAGCCAAAGGCACTTTGAGCTCTGACTGTAGATTGAAACATAAACATCTGTTTAGCCAAAGGCACTTTGAGTCACAGGGAGAAGAGCTCTGACTGTAGATTGAAACATAAACATCTGTTTAACCAAAGGCACTTTGAGCTCTGACTGTAGATTGAAACACAAATATCTGTTTAGCCAAAGGCACTTTGAGCTCTGACTGTAGATTGAAACATAAACATCTGTTTAACCAAAGGCACTTTGAGCTCTGACTGCAGATTGAAACACAAACATCTGTTTAACCAAAGGCACTTTGAGCTCTGACTGCAGATTGAAACACAAACATCTGTTTAACCAAAGGCACTTTGAGCTCTGACTGCAGATTGAAACACAAACATCTGTTTAACCAAAGGCACTTTGAGCTCTGACTGCAGATTGAAACACAAACATCTGTTTAACCAAAGGCACTTTGAGCTCTGACTGCAGATTGAAACACAAACATCTGTTTAACCAAAGGCACTTTTCACAGGGAGAAGAGCTCTGACTGCAGATTGAAACACAAATATCTGTTTAACCAAAGGCACTTTGAGCTCTGACTGCAGATTGAAACACAAACATCTGTTTAACCAAAGGCACTTTGAGTCACAGGGAGAAGAGCTCTGACTGTAGATTGAAACACAAATATCTGTTTAGCCAAAGGCACTTTGAGCTCTGACTGTAGATTGAAACACAAACATCTGTTTAACCAAAGGCACTTTGAGTCACAGGGAGAAGAGCTCTGACTGTAGATTGAAACACAAATATCTGTTTAGCCAAAGGCACTTTGAGCTCTGACTGTAGATTGAAACATAAACATCTCTTTAACCAAAGGCACTTTGAGCTCTGACTGCAGATTGAAACACAAATATCTGTTTAACCAAAGGCACTTTGAGCTCTGACTGTAGATTGAAACACAAACATCTGTTTAACCAAAGGCACTTTGAGCTCTGACTGTAGATTGAAACATAAACATCTGTTTAACCAAAGGCACTTTGAGCTCTGACTGCAGATTGAAACACAAACATCTGTTTAACCAAAGGCACTTTGAGTCACAGGGAGAAGAGCTTTTACTGCAGATTGAAACACAAACATCTGTTTAACCAAAGGCACTTTGAGCTCTGACTGCAGATTGAAACACAAACATCTGTTTAACCAAAGGCACTTTGAGTCACAGGGAGAAGAGCTCTGACTGCAGATTGAAACACAAACATCTGTTTAGCCAAAGGCACTTTGAGCTCTGACTGCAGATTGAAACACAAACATCTGTTTAACCAAAGGCACTTTGAGCTCTGACTGCAGATTGAAACACAAACATCTGTTTAACCAAAGGCACTTTGAGTCACAGGGAGAAGAGCTCTGACTGCAGATTGAAACACAAACATCTGTTTAACCAAAGGCACTTTGAGCTCTGACTGCAGATTGAAACACAAACATCTGTTTAACCAAAGGCACTTTGAGCTCTGACTGCAGATTGAAACACAAACATCTGTTTAACCAAAGGCTCTTTGAGCTCTGACTGCAGATTGAAACATAAACATCTGTTTAACCAAAGGCACTTTGAGTCACAGGGAGAAGAGCTTTTACTGTAGATTGAAACATAAATATCTGTTTAACCAAAGGCACTTTGAGCTCTGACTGCAGATTGAAACATAAACATCTGTTTAACCAAAGGCACTTTGAGCTCTGACTGTAGATTGAAACATAAACATCTGTTTAACCAAAGGCACTTTGAGCTCTGACTGTAGATTGAAACACAAATATCTGTTTAACCAAAGGCACTTTGAGCTCTGACTGTAGATTGAAACACAAATATCTGTTTAGCCAAAGGCACTTTGAGTCACAGGGAGAAGAGCTCTGACTGTAGATTGAAACACAAACATCTGTTTAACCAAAGGCACTTTGAGCTCTGACTGTAGATTGAAACACAAATATCTGTTTAACCAAAGGCACTTTGAGCTCTGACTGTAGATTGAAACATAAACATCTGTTTAACCAAAGGCACTTTGAGCTCTGGCTGTAGATTGAAACATAAACATCTGTTTAACCAAAGGCACTCAAACCCCGGCTGCCCTATCTGGAGAGCGCGTTCACGTTAGTGCAGCGCCATCCACTTTTGTTGTTTTGTGTGTTTCTGTAATGATATGTTAATTTCCTTTCCATTTATTTCTTGCTGGTATTCCACTTTTTGCATCACATATGATGCTTTTGTTGTTTTGTGTGTCTGTAATGATATGTTAATTTCTTTTCCCTTTCTTTCTTGCTGGTATTTGTACTTCTATGTGAGTGCAGGACGAAAAACAAACTTTGTCAGCTTATTCTTCGATCCTCAATAAAGGTAATTTTGAATTGGAAAAACAAAAACCCAACCAAAGGCACTTTGAGTTTGCCGTCCAAGCACTGGTACCTGGTCTCCCCCTATTTCAGTGTGACATCGCTAGTGAGCACACTGCTGCAGCTACTTTGGACAGTTTGCCGTCCAAGCACTGGTACCTGGTTTCCCCCTATTTCAGTGTGACATCGCCAGTGACCACACTGCTGCAGCTACTTTGGACAGTTTGCCGTCCAAGCACTGGTACCCAGTCTCCCCCTATTATAGTGCGACATCGCCAGTGACCACACTGCTGCAGCTACTGTGGACAGTTTGTCGTCCAAACACTGGTACCCGGTTTCCCCCTATTTCAGTGTGACATCGCCAGTGACCACACTGCTGCAGCTACTGTGGACGGTTTGCCGTCCAAACACTGGTACCTGGTCTCCCCGTATTTCAGTGTGACATCGCCAGTGACCACACTGCTGCAGCTACTTTGGACAGTTTGCCGTCCAAACACTGGTACCCGGTCTCCCCCTATTTCAGTGTGACATCGCCAGTGACCACACTGCTGCAGCTACTTTGGACAGTTTGCCGTCCAAACACTGGTACCCGGTTTCCCCCTATTTTAGTGTGACATCGCCAGTGACCACACTGCTGCAGCTACTTTGGACAGTTTGCCGTCCAGGCACTGGTACCTGGTCTCCCCCTATTTTAGTGTGACATCGCTAGTGACCACACTGCTGCAGCTACTTTGGACAGTTTGCCGTCCAAACACTGGTACCTGGTCTCCCCCTATTTCAGTGTGACATCGCCAGTGACCACACTGCTGCAGCTACTTGGCACATTTTGCCGTCCAAAACACTGGTACCTGGTCTCCCCCTATTTTCGTGTTACATCGCCAGTGAGCACAGCTGCTGCAGCTACTTTGGACATTTTGCTGTCCAAACACTGGTACCCAGTCTCCCCCTAGTTTAGTGTGACAATGCCAGTGACCACACTGCTGCAGCTACTGTGGACAGTTTGCCGTCCATGCACTGGTACCCGGTCTCCCCCTATTTTAATGTGTGACAACGCAAGTGACCACACAGCTGCAGCTACTTTGGACATTTTGCCGTCCAAACACTGGTACCTGGTCTCTCCCTATTTTCAGTGTGACATCGCAAGTAACCTCGCTGCTGCAGCTACTTTGGACATTTTGCCGTCCAAACACTGGTACCTGGTTTCCCCCCATTTCAGTGTGACATCGCCACTGACCACACTGCTGCAGCTACTGTGGACAGTTTGCAAGTAACAGATTTTTGCAGAGCTTAGCCAGTCTTCCACCCATTGTTTTTGCTTAGTTCCTTGTTATTTTTTCCTACTATCATAATGTGAAGCACTGGTGAAAGGGCAAGCAAATATAGAAAGTTGAAGATGCTTGAGCGTTCATCGAGGGCACTATTTTCTACATACTTCAGTTGAGCTGGTCTGGTGCCATAACTGTTTTGTTTGAAAGGATATCCAGGTGCGTGTGTTCTAGTGAGGGATACTTCTAAAAGTTTGACTAGCCAAAAGGAGGACGCACACTACCAATTTTCGACATATTGCAAAATATATGGAGTGCCCCTCGTATATGGCTTAGTCTTATTCTTCATTGAAGTCATTTCTGTGACTTAGTCTTATTTTTAATTGAAGTCAAATGTGTGACTTAGTCTTATTCTACATTGAAGTCATTTCTGACTTAATTATTCTTCATTGATGTAAGTTGTATGATTAGCTGTTATTTGTTATAGTTGTTGTTTGTCCAGGCTCTCTGCTCTCACCCCCCCCCCCCCCCCCCCCCCCCCTCCCCCCCACCCCTGTTATTGTCATAGTTGTTGTTTGTCCAGGCTCTCTACTCTCACAGTTTATTCTTCATTGATGTCAGTTGTATGATAGCTGTTATTGTTATAGTTGTTGTTTGTCCAGGCTCTCTACTCTCACAGTTTATTCTTCATTGATGTCAGTTGTATGTCAGGTGTATGATAGTCATAGTTGTTGTTTGTCCAGGCTCTCTACTCTCACAGTTTATTCTTCATTGACGTCAGGTGTATGATAGCTGTTATTGTCATAGTTGTTATCTGTCCAGGCTCTCTACTCTCACAGTTTATTCTTCATTGACATGATGTCAGGTGTATGATAGCTGTTGTTGTTTGTCCAGGCTCTCTACTCTCCA
>JAGGCT020004098.1:81250-82382 GCA_017654935.2 Phymorhynchus buccinoides | reverse complement strand
CAGACGCGAGCAACCTCCGCCCTCCTACCTCGCTGTGTAGCGTTGTGATGGTTAATATTTTAAATTACACTGAAAATCGCTAATCAAAATTGAAGGGACTGAAATTTTAGTCTTGAGCTAGCCAATATTTTAGCATAAAGATGGTTTAACTGGGACCAGAATTGTGAGTTACCCAGTGTTAGTTAGTTTATCGATTTTTGAGTTATCAGGAATCCACTGTACTTAGTTTACTTTTATAATTATTTTTTGATATTTTTGATCTATTTATTCATTTCAAGAAATAATTTGAGAGGGAGAGCGAGAAGAGAGAGAGAGACTGAGAGAGACAGAGACTGAGAGAGAACAAAGGAGGGCCACAAAGTTACACCACTAGCAAAGTGTACACTGATACCAAGATTTAAGTCCCGTAAAACAAACCACTGTCGGGTTTTGACCTGATTGATCCAACCCTCGCTGTATTGATTTTAGGCCCCATGTGCGCCTCTCTCTCTCTCTCTCTCTCTCTTCTCTCTCTCTCTCTCTCTATTTATCTCTCTCTCTCTCTCTCTCTTTCTCCCCTTCTCTCTCTCTCGTCTCTTTCCCTCTCCTCTCTCTCTCTCTCTCTCATCTTATCCTCTCTCTCTCTCTCTCTCTTCCTCCATCTGTTGGAACTCTCCTTCTCTCGTCCCTCTCTCCCCCCTCTCTCTCTCTCCCCCTCTCTCTCTCTCCATCTCTCTCTCTCCATCCCTCTCTCCATCTCTGCTCTCTCTCTCTCCTCTCTCTCTCTCTCCTCTCTCTCTCTCATCTTCTTCTCTCACTCTCTCTCTCTTCTCAATACCTTCATACTTGTCCCGCTCTTTTTCCTGCAGGGCTGCTTGCCGACCCCAAAGAAGTGTACTTTTTGTGAGGTAGGTTCTTTCTCCTCTCTCGGCATTCTTGGTCTCGTCTACGGTCCTTGAGGGAGACTCTCTCTCTCTCTCTGGCCTCTCTCTCCTCTCAGCCTCTCTATGCAGGTGCAAGCGTCAGCATCCCTGTCTCTCTGTTTCCTGCAGGGTTGCTTGGATACAAAGAAGTTACTTTTTGTTGAGGTTCAGGAGTTAATTGGGGGAGGTCCGAGGCTTTGGTAGGCTGGTGATTCGAGACCTCTGAGGTG
>JAGGCT020004098.1:66250-73750 GCA_017654935.2 Phymorhynchus buccinoides | reverse complement strand
AATTACCTTTATTGAGGATCGAAGAATAAGCTGACAAAGTTTGTTTTTCGTCCTGCACTCACATAGAAGTACAAATACCAGCAAGAAAGAAAGGGAAAAGAAATTAACATATCATTACAGACACACAAAACAACAAAAGCATCATATGTGATGCAAAAAGTGGAATACCAGCAAGAAATAAATGGAAAGGAAATTAACATATCATTACAGAAACACACAAAACAACAAAAGTGGATGGCGCTGCACTAACGTGAACGCGCTCTCCAGATAGGGCAGCCGGGGTTTGAGTGCCTTTGGTTAAACAGATGTTTATGTTTCAATCTACAGCCAGAGCTCAAAGTGCCTTTGGTTAAACAGATGTTTATGTTTCAATCTACAGTCAGAGCTCAAAGTGCCTTTGGTTAAACAGATATTTGTGTTTCAATCTACAGTCAGAGCTCAAAGTGCCTTTGGTTAAACAGATGTTTGTGTTTCAATCTGCAGTCAGAGCTCTTCTCCCTGTGACTCAAAGTGCCTTTGGCTAAACAGATATTTGTGTTTCAATCTACAGTCAGAGCTCAAAGTGCCTTTGGTTAAACAGATATTTGTGTTTCAATCTACAGTCAGAGCTCAAAGTGCCTTTGGTTAAACAGATGTTTATGTTTCAATCTACAGTCAGAGCTCAAAGTGCCTTTGGTTAAACAGATGTTTATGTTTCAATCTGCAGTCAGAGCTCAAAGTGCCTTTGGTTAAACAGATGTTTATGTTTCAATCTACAGTCAGAGCTCAAAGTGCCTTTGGTTAAACAGATGTTTATGTTTCAATCTGCAGTCAGAGCTCAAAGAGCCTTTGGTTAAACAGATGTTTGTGTTTCAATCTGCAGTCAGAGCTCAAAGTGCCTTTGGTTAAACAGATGTTTATGTTTCAATCTACAGTCAGAGCTCAAAGTGCCTTTGGTTAAACAGATGTTTATGTTTCAATCTACAGTCAGAGCTCTTCTCCCTGTGACTCAAAGTGCCTTTGGCTAAACAGATATTTGTGTTTCAATCTACAGTCAGAGCTCAAAGTGCCTTTGGTTAAACAGATATTTGTGTTTCAATCTACAGTCAGAGCTCAAAGTGCCTTTGGTTAAACAGATGTTTATGTTTCAATCTACAGTCAGAGCTCTTCTCCCTGTGACTCAAAGTGCCTTTGGCTAAACAGATATTTGTGTTTCAATCTACAGTCAGAGCTCAAAATGCCTTTGGCTAAACAGATATTTGTGTTTCAATCTACAGTAAAAGCTCTTCTCCCTGTGACTCAAAGTGCCTTTGGTTAAACAGATGTTTGTGTTTCAATCTGCAGTCAGAGCTCAAAGTGCCTTTGGTTAAACAGATGTTTATGTTTCAATCTACAGTCAGAGCTCAAAGTGCCTTTGGTTAAACAGATGTTTATGTTTCAATCTACAGCCAGAGCTCAAAGTGCCTTTGGTTAAACAGATGTTTATGTTTCAATCTGCAGTCAGAGCTCAAAGTGCCTTTGGTTAAACAGATGTTTATGTTTCAATCTACAGTCAGAGCTCAAAGTGCCTTTGGCTAAACAGATATTTGTGTTTCAATCTACAGTCAGAGCTCTTCTCCCTGTGACTCAAAGTGCCTTTGGTTAAACAGATGTTTGTGTTTCAATCTACAGTCAGAGCTCAAAGTGCCTTTGGCTAAACAGATATTTGTGTTTCAATCTACAGTCAGAGCTCTTCTCCCTGTGACTCAAAGTGCCTTTGGTTAAACAGATGTTTGTGTTTCAATCTACAGTCAGAGCTCAAAGTGCCTTTGGTTAAACAGATATTTGTGTTTCAATCTGCAGTCAGAGCTCTTCTCCCTGTGACTCAAAGTGCCTTTGGTTAAACAGATGTTTGTGTTTCAATCTACAGTCAGAGCTCAAAGTGCCTTTGGCTAAACAGATATTTGTGTTTCAATCTACAGTCAGAGCTCAAAGTGCCTTTGGTTAAACAGATGTTTATGTTTCAATCTACAGTCAGAGCTCAAAGTGCCTTTGGTTAAACAGATGTTTATGTTTCAATCTGCAGTCAGAGCTCAAAGTGCCTTTGGTTAAACAGATGTTTGTGTTTCAATCTGCAGTCAGAGCTCAAAGTGCCTTTGGTTAAACAGATGTTTATGTTTCAATCTACAGTCAGAGCTCAAAGTGCCTTTGGCTAAACAGATATTTGTGTTTCAATCTACAGTCAGAGCTCAAAGTGCCTTTGGTTAAACAGATGTTTATGTTTCAATCTACAGTCAGAGCTCTTCTCCCTGTGACTCAAAGTGCCTTTGGCTAAACAGATGTTTATGTTTCAATCTACAGTCAGAGCTCAAAGTGCCTTTGGCTAAACAGATATTTGTGTTTCAATCTACAGTCAGAGCTCTTCTCCCTGTGACTCAAAGTGCCTTTGGCTAAACAGATATTTGTGTTTCAATCTGCAGTCAGAGCTCAAAGTGCCTTTGGTTAAACAGATGTTTATGTTTCAATCTACAGTCAGAGCTCAAAGTGCCTTTGGTTAAACAGATGTTTATGTTTCAATCTGCAGTCAGAGCTCTTCTCCCTGTGACTCAAAGTGCCTTTGGCTAAACAGATGTTTATGTTTCAATCTACAGTCAGAGCTCAAAGTGCCTTTGGCTAAACAGATATTTGTGTTTCAATCTACAGTCAGAGCTCAAAGTGCCTTTGGTTAAACAGATGTTTGTGTTTCAATCTACAGTCAGAGCTCAAAGTGCCTTTGGCTAAACAGATATTTGTGTTTCAATCTACAGTCAGAGCTCAAAGTGCCTTTGGTTAAACAGATGTTTATGTTTCAATCTACAGTCAGAGCTCTTCTCCCTGTGACTCAAAGTGCCTTTGGCTAAACAGATATTTGTGTTTCAATCTGCAGTCAGAGCTCAAAGTGCCTTTGGTTAAACAGATATTTGTGTTTCAATCTACAGTCAGAGCTCAAAGTGCCTTTGGTTAAACAGATGTTTGTGTTTCAATCTACAGTCAGAGCTCTTCTCCCTGTGACTCAAAGTGCCTTTGGCTAAACAGATATTTGTGTTTCAATCTACAGTCAGAGCTCTTCTCCCTGTGACTCAAAGTGCCTTTGGTTAAACAGATGTTTGTGTTTCAATCTACAGTCAGAGCTCAAAGTGCCTTTGGTTAAACAGATGTTTGTGTTTCAATCTACAGTCAGAGCTCTTCTCCCTGTGACTCAAAGTGCCTTTGGTTAAACAGATGTTTGTGTTTCAATCTACAGTCAGAGCTCAAAGTGCCTTTGGTTAAACAGATATTTGTGTTTCAATCTACAGTCAGAGCTCAAAGTGCCTTTGGTTAAACAGATGTTTGTGTTTCAATCTACAGTCAGAGCTCAAAGTGACTTTGGCTAAACAGATATTTGTGTTTCAATCTACAGTCAGAGCTCTTCTCCCTGTGACTCAAAGTGCCTTTGGTTAAACAGATGTTTGTGTTTCAATCTACAGTCAGAGCTCAAAGTGCCTTTGGTTAAACAGATGTTTGTGTTTCAATCTACAGTCAGAGCTCTTCTCCCTGTGACTCAAAGTGCCTTTGGTTAAACAGATGTTTGTGTTTCAATCTACAGTCAGAGCTCAAAGTGCCTTTGGTTAAACAGATATTTGTGTTTCAATGTACAGTCAGAGCTCAAAGTGCCTTTGGTTAAACAGATGTTTGTGTTTCAATCTACAGTCAGAGCTCTTCTCCCTGTGACTCAAAGTGCCTTTGGCTAAACAGATATTTGTGTTTCAATCTACAGTCAGAGCTCTTCTCCCTAGTAGATGAATCCAATCCATTATATCCAGCTTTTCAGAAGAAAACAATTCACGGCGATTATTTGTTTTATAAGTTTGCTACTATTCTGTTTTCTGTGATATTTTACTGATGGAGTCTCACCTAAAACATCCAGCCGGATAATTATTGCTTGGGTTTTGGATTATAGTGACAGATAAATGTTGCATCACCTTTAACGAAGACCCAGATACTGGCTAACTTCTCGCCATCTAATGTATTGTATGAGTTGTATTCAACCCTACTCCTTTTCTGATCTTCAGTAAACTGGTGGGGCGAGTAACGGTTATAACGCTTCTGCATACCCAGCTGTTCATATTATATTTTATCCAGGCTTCCTGATGAAAAGTTCAGTATGTTTTTCATCTCAACAGCATTTATCCAGAGATCATTTCCGACAAGAGTCTTTGCATTGGCTACGGCTTTAACTGTCACAACTGTCATTTGACAACTGTAACGGTCAATTTATTTTAGCGTTCTTCTGCCAAACTGAAATTCCTTGAGCCATTTGTGAACTTTTGTTTCTAAGTGGGCAAAGTCTAAAAAACAATTTATCGACGTCTGATACTCTTGTTTGAATGGCTTTCCTTGAGCATAAGCGTAGAAGTTAATCTCAGCCGAAAATCTCAGCATTAAAGAGATTTTCACAGCTTGGGACCAACGTTCCCCTTGGCAGACATGTTGCATTACTCAACGGTGAAAAATAACGACACGCAGGGGGACGAGACAGCCTACAGATCTGCTGCTGCTGACATGGCTGTCTGATGACGCAGGGGGACGAGACAGCCTACAGATCTGCTTATGACGCAGGGGGACGAGACAGCCTACAGCTCTGCTGCTGCTGACATGGCTGTCTGATGACGCAGGGGGACGAGACAGCCTACAGATCTGCTTATGACGCAGGGGGACGAGACAGCCTACAGCTCTGCTGCTGCTGACATGGCTGTCTGGTGACCAAGGGGGACGATACAGCCTACAGATCTGCTGCTAACATGGCTGTCTGGTGACGCAGGGGGATGAGACAGCCTACAGATCTGCTGCTGACATGGCTGTCTGGTGACGCAGGGGGACGAGACAGCCTACAGCTCTGCTGCTGCTGACATGGCTGTCTGGTGACGCAGGGGGACGAGACAGAGGGACGAGACAGCCTACAGATCTGCTGCTGACATGGCTGTCTGGTGACGCAGGGGGACGAGACAGCCTACAGATCTGCTGCTGGCATGGCTGTCTGGTGACGCAGGGGGACGAGACAGCCTACAGATCTGCTGCTGCTGACATAGCTGTCTGGTGCCAGGAGAACCATCCGCTTCTTCCCCTCTTATTCTGCATTGAAGTCATTTGTCACTTTGGCTTATTCTGGTTTAACCCTTTCACCACCCATGTCTCTAAAAAGCTTTCAATCCAGATCTGTTATCCGGAGACCACATTTTCGTAATCTTGGGAGTTAACCCTTTCGCCGCCAGCCATTTTTTCAACCACAAAATACCATTAAACTTAACTGGGTAAAGAAAAGAAAATATCTGCAATATTGCGAATTCCTCTGATACAGTCATATCGGCAATATTGCGAATTCCTCTGATACAGTCATATCGGCAATATTGCGAATTCCTCTGATACAGTCATATCGGCAATATTGCGAATTCCTCTGATACAGTCATATCGGCAATATTGCGAATTCCTCTGATACAGTCATATCTGCAATATTGCGAATTCCTCTGATACAGTCATATCGGCAATATTGCGAATTCCTCTGATACAGTCATATCGGCAATATTGCGAATTCCTCTGATACAGTCATATCGGCAATATTGCGAATTCCTCTGATACAGTCATATCTGCAATATTGCGAATTCCTCTGATACAGTCATATCGGCAATATTGCGAATTCCTCTGATACAGTCATATCTGCAATATTGCGAATTCCTCTAATACAGTCATATCTGCAATATTGCGAATTCCTCTAATACAGTCATATCTGCAATATTGCGAATTCCTCTGATACAGTCATATCTGCAATATTGCGAATTCCTCTAATACAGTCATATCTGCAATATTGCGAATTCCTCTAATACAGTCATATCTGCAATATTGCGAATTCCTCTAATACAGTCATATCTGCAATATTGCGAATTCCTCTAATACAGTCATATCTGCAATATTGCGAATTCCTCTAATACAGTCATATCTGCAATATTGCGAATTCCTCTAATACAGTCATATCTGCAATATTGCGAATTCCTCTGATACAGTCATATCTGCAATATTGCGAATTCCTCTAATACAGTCATATCTGCAATATTGCGAATTCCTCTAATACAGTCATATCTGCAATATTGCGAATTCCTCTAATACAGTCATATCTGCAATATTGCGAATTCCTCTAATACAGTCATATCTGCAATATTGCGAATTCCTCTAATACAGTCATATCTGCAATATTGCGAATTCCTCTAATACAGTCATATCTGCAATATTGCGAATTCCTCTAATACAGTCATATCTGCAATATTGCGAATTCCTCTAATACAGTCATATCGGCAATATTGCGAATTCCTCTAATACAGTCATATCTGCAATATTGCGAATTCCTCTAATACAGTCATATCGGCAATATTGCGAATTCCTCTAATACAGTCATATCGGCAATATTGCGAATTCCTCTAATACAGTCATATCTGCAATATTGCGAATTCCTCTAATACAGTCATATCGGCAATATTGCGAATTCCTCTAATACAGTCATATCTGCAATATTGCGAATTCCTCTAATACAGTCATATCTGCAATATTGCGAATTCCTCTAATACAGTCATATCTGCAATATTGCGAATTCCTCTAATACAGTCATATCTGCAATATTGCGAATTCCTCTAATACAGTCATATCTGCAATATTGCGAATTCCTCTAATACAGTCATATCTGCAATATTGCGAATTCCTCTAATACAGTCATATCGGCAGAGGAATTTCCAATAGTGAAGATATTTTTTTGGTCTCCACCCAGTTAAATTTAATGGGATTTTTTTGTGGGGTTGAAAATAGCTGGCGGCGAAAGTGTTAAGCAAATCTTTATTCATTTAAAAACATAGTCAAACAGAAAGACAATTAGAGCAACAAGCTCGAAGTTTATACCGTGCTCCGTAAAATTTACATTGCACATTTGATTGAACAGATGGAGCCTGCATTTAAACCAATTATTAAGGCTTACTCTGCAGGGGATCATTTACGCATTGGACCGTACAGGGGAGGTATTGTTATTTGATCTGGCTGCAGGGGATCATTTACGCATTGGACCGTACAGGGAAAGTATTATTTGATCTGGCTGCAGGGGATCATTTACGCATTGGACCGTACAGGGGAGGTATTGTTATTTGATCTGGCTGCAGGGGATCATTTACGCATTGGACCGTACAGGGGAGGTATTGTTATTTGATCTGGCTGCAGGGGATCATTTACGCATTGGACCGTACAGGGGAGGTATTATTTGATCTGGCTGCAGGGGATCATTTACGCATTGGACCGTACAGGGGAGGTATTGTTATTTGATCTGGCTGCAGGGGATCATTTACGCATTGGACCGTACAGGGGAAGTATTATTTGATCTGGCTGCAGGGGATCATTTACGCATTGGACCGTACAGGGGAGGTATTGTTATTTGATCTGGCTGCAGGGGATCATTTACGCATTGGACCGTACAGGGGAAGTATTGTTATT
>JAGGCT020004098.1:51250-58750 GCA_017654935.2 Phymorhynchus buccinoides | reverse complement strand
AAAAACATGTTCGCCGCCAGCCATTTTTCAGCCAAAATGTACCGTTAAACTTAACTCGGTGGAGAAAATAATGTATCTGCAATATTGTGAATTCGTCTGTGACATACATTAGGCTTATCCTTACTTCCCAAATGTAAGAAAACAGGGTCTTTGGATAACAGGTCCTGATTTCATGCCTTTTAGGGACATGTGTGTTAAACCATTGTGGTGCATAAATGCGACATTGACGGTGAAAGGGTTAAACTCTCCTTGTTTGACATTTAGCGTGAAAAGACATACGCGTGTGTGTGACGTGGGCGAGAGAGAGAGAGAGAGAGGAGAGAGAGAGAGAGAGAGAGAGAGAGAGAGAGAGAGAGAGAAGAGAGAGAGAGAGAGAGAGAGACAGAGAGAGACAGAGAGAGAGAGAGAGTTACACACACACACAAACACATATACAGAGAGAGGGAGAGAGAGAGAGAGAGAGAGAGAGGAGAGAGAGAGAGAGAGAGAGAGAGAGAGAGAGAGAGAGAGAGAGAGAGAGAGAGAGAGAGAGAGACGAACACACAGACATACACACACACACACACACACACACACACCTGTGCACTGTCAGTGGATGCAGTAGAGGCATAATCCCAGGTGTCGGAGGACACAGAACCAGAGGACTTGGCGCGGGGCCGGGTGGTGGAGGAGGGGGGAAGGGCTGACTGGGGCCGTAACTGGCGAGACCTGGATCTCTCCACACTGACGTCACAAAGCATGACGTAATTAGGTGACGCCACTACATGATTCTCCCTTTCTACAAGTCAAGTAAAAATCATTGTTTATTTCGCGGAAGCCTAATATTACCCCATGTGAGCTTTAAACTTTTACTTCTGTCTGTTTGGGCCATTAATAATAATAATAAATAACATTTATAGAGCGCCCTTTCTCTCTTGAGCTCACGGCGCTTCACAATTGTTTAAATAAATACATAAATAATAAATAAGCTACTACAATATCAACTATCACAAACATTCACACAGCCACAACACGCACGCACGCCGCACACGCCCACACCCACACACGCGCGCACACACCCACCCACCCACAATGTGGGGGACATCATTTTAAGGCAGGAAACAGGACAAGGAAGAAATCAGAGGTATTGCCGGAAGAGGTGAGTTTTAAGAGCGGTTTTGAAAGACTGGAAAGATTTAGCAGAACGAAGTTCATATGGTAGGGTGTTCCAGACAGAAGGGGCGCTGAAAGAAAATGAACGTTCACCATTTGTCTTAGTGTTTGTACGAGGAATAGAAAGGATAAGTTTGTCAGAAGAGGAACGGAGAGACCTGGAGGGTGAGTACAGGTGAACGAGATCAGAGAGGTAGGCAGGACTAGATGAATGGACAGCATTGAAACAGAGGCAAGCAATGTTATACTTTATTCTTGCCTCGACTGGAAGCCAGTGTAAGGTCTTGAGGTGGGGTTTGATGTGGTCTGTACGAGGGACTTTAAGGATTAATCGAGCTGCATTGTTCTGAACTTTCTGAAGTTTGTTGAGGAGGGTTTGAGGACAGCCTACAAGTAAGGGAATTGCAATAATCGATGCGAGACAGTACAAAAGCTGATACTAGAGTCTTGGTGGCTTCAACTGTGAGATAGTGACGAATGGCACTAATACGACGGAGTTCAAAAGTTCACATTACGAATCAGAGTCATGACATGAGTGATCATAGTTAGTTGACAATCGAGGGTTACACCAAGGTTTTTAGCTGATTGACAGAAAGGGACGGTAGCATCGCCAATGACAAGAGAGTCAGGAAACTGAACAGAGGTGGAAGTTCTCTGAGTGGAAACAATCATTGCCTCAGTCTTATCTTCATTGAGTTTTAATTTATTGGAGGTCATCCAGGACTACATTAGTAGGCCAATAGTGACTGAAGCCTGGAGCTTAACTTGTTAACTCCAGTCAGTTCTGTTCTGTCTGTTGGGGGCATTCGTTAAGTGACTGAAGCCTGGAGCTTAACTTGTTAACTCCAGTCAGTTCTGTTCTGTCTGTTGGGCATTCGTTAAGTGACTGAAGCCTGGAGTTTAACTTCAGTCAGTTCTGTCTGTTGGGCCATTAGTATAGTGACTGAAACAGGAGCTTAACTCCAGTCAGTTCTGTCTGTTTGGGCCATTAGTATAGTGACTGAAACAGGAGCTTAACTCCAGTCAGTTCTGTCTTTTGGTCCATTAGTATAGTGACTGAAACAGGAGCTTAACTCCAGTCAGTTCTGTCTGCTGGGCCATTAGTATAGTGACTGAACCAGGAGCTTAACTCCAGTCAGTTCTGTCTGTCTGGGCCATTAGCTAAATAGTGACTGAAACAGGAGCTTAACTCCAGTCAGTTCTGTCGGCTGGCCATTAGCATAGTGACTGAAACAGGAGCTTAACTCCAGTCAGTTCTGTCTGTTGGGCCAATAGTATAGTGACTGAAACAGGAGTTTAACTCCAGTCAGTTCTGTCTGTTGGGCCATGTTAAGCCTGGAGCTTAACTTCAGTCAGTTATGTCTGTTGGGCCATTAGCATAGTGACTGAAACAGGAGCTTAACTCCAGTCAGTTTTGTCTGTTTGGCCATTAGCATAGTGACTGAAACAGGAGTTTAACTCCAGTCAGTTCTGTCTGTTGGGCCATTACTATAGTGACTAAAACAGGAGCATAACTCCAGTCAGTTCTGTCTGTTTGGGCCATTAGTATAGTGACTGAAACAGGAGCTTAACTCCAGTCAGTTCTGTCTGTTTGGCCATTAGCATAGTGACTGAAACAGGAGCTTAACTCCAGTCAGTTCTGTCTGTTGGGCCATTAGTATAGTGACTGAAACAGGAGCTTAACTCCAGTCAGTTCTGTCTGTTGGGCCATTAGTATAGTGACTGAAACAGGAGCTTAACTCCAGTCAGTTCTGTCTGTTTGGCCATTAGTATAGTGACTGAAACAGGAGCTTAACTCCAAGTCAGTTCTGTTATGTCTGTTGGGGCCATTAGGATAGTGACTGAAACAGGAGCTTAACTTCAGTCAGTTCTGTTATGTCTGTTTGGCCATTAGGATAGTGACTGAAACAGGAGCTTAACTCCAGTCAGTTCTGTCTGTTTGGCCATTAGTATAGTGACTGAAACAGGAGCTTAACTCCAGTCAGTTCTGTCTGCTGGGCCATTAGTATAGTGACTGAAACAGGAGCTTAACTCCAGTCAGTTCTGTCTGTTTGGCCATTAGTATAGTGACTGAAACAGGAGCTTAACTCCAGTCAGTCCTGTCTGTTGGGGCCATTAGCATAGTGACTGAAACAGGAGTTTAACTTCAGTCAGTTCTGTTATGTCTGTTGGGCCATTAGTATAGTGACTGAAACCAGGAGCTTAACTTCAGTCAGTTCTGTTATGTCTGTTGGGCCATTAGTATAGTGACTGAAACAGGAGTTTAACTTCAGTCAGTTCTGTTATGTCTGTTGGGCCATTAGTATAGTTACTGAAACAGGAGTTTAACTTCAGTCAGGTCTGTTATGTCTGTTGGGGCCATTAGTATAGTGACTGAAACAGGAGCTTAACTTCAGTCAGTTCTGTTATGTCTGTTTGGCCATTAGCATAGTGACTGAAACAGGAGTTTAACTCCAGTCAGTTCTGTCTGTTTGGCCATTAGTATAGTGACTGAAACAGGAGCTTAACTCCAGTCAGTTCTGTTATGTCTTTTGGGGCCATTAGTATAGTGACTGAAACAGGAGCTTAACTCCAGTCAGTTCTGTCTGTTTGGCCATTAGTATAGTGACTGAAACAGGAGCTTAACTCCAGTCAGTTCTGTCTGTTTGGCCATTAGTATAGTGACTGAAACAGGAGCTTAACTCCAGTCAGTTCTGTTATGTCTGTTGGGGCCATTAGAATAGTGACTGAAACAGGAGTTTAACTCCAGTCAGTTCTGTCTGTTTGGCCATTAGTATAGTGACTGAAACAGGAGTTTAACTCCAGTCAGTTCTGTCTGTTGAGGGCCATTAGCATAGTGACTGAAACAGGAGCTTAACTCCAGTCAGTTCTGTCTGTCTGTTTGGCCATTAGTATAGTGACTGAAACAGGAGCTTAACTTCCAGTCAGTTCTGTTATGTCTGTTTGGCCATTAGTATAGTGACTGAAACAGGAGCTTAACTCCAGTCAGTTCTGTTATGTCTGTTGGGGCCATTAGTATAGTGACTGAAACAGGAGCTTAACTCCAGTCAGTTCCTGTTATGTCTGTTTGGCCATTAGTATAGTGACTGAAACAGGAGCTTAACTCCAGTCAGTTCTGTCTGTTTTGGCCATTAGTATAGTGACTGAAACAGGAGCTTAACTCCAGTCAGTTCTGTCTGTTTGGCCATTAGTATAGTGACTGAAACAGGAGCTTAACTCCAGTCAGTTCTGTCTGTTTGGCCATTAGTATAGTGACTGAAACAGGAGCTTAACTCCAGTCAGTTCTGTCTGTCTGTTTGGCCATTAGTATAGTGACTGAAACAGGAGCTTAACTCCAGTCAGTTCTGTTCTGTCTGGGGCCATTAGTATAGTGACTGAAACAGGAGCTTAACTCCAGTCAGTTCTCCTATGTCTGTTTGGGGCCATTAGTATAGTGACTGAAACAGGAGCTTAACTCCAGTCAGTTCCTGTCTGTTTGGCCATTAGTATAGTGACTGAAACAGGAGCTTAACTCCAGTCAGTTCTGTTATGTCTGTTGGGCCATTAGTATAGTGACTGAAACAGGAGCTTAACTCCAGTCAGTTCTGTTATGTCTGTTGGGCCATTAGTATAGTGACTGAAACAGGAGCTTAACTCCAGTCAGTTCTGTCTGTTGGGCCATTAGTATAGTGACTGAAACAGGAGCTTAACTCCAGTCAGTTCTGTCTGTTTGGGCCATTAGTATAGTGACTGAAACAGGAGTTTAACTCCAGTCAGTTCTGTCTGTTGGGCCATTAGTATAGTGACTGAAACAGGAGCTTAACTCCAGTCAGTTCTGTCTGTTTGGCCATTAGTATAGTGACTGAAACAGGAGCTTAACTCCAGTCAGTTCTGTCTGTTTGGCCATTAGTATAGTGACTGAAACAGGAGCTTAACTCCAGTCAGTTCTGTCTGTTGGGCCATTAGTATAGTGACTGAAACAGGAGCTTAACTCCAGTCAGTTCTGTCTGTTGGGCCATTAGTATAGTGACTGAAACAGGAGCTTAACTCCAGTCAGTTCTGTCTTGTTGGGCCATTAGTATAGTGACTGAAACAGGAGCTTAACTCCAGTCAGTTCTGTCTGTTGGGCCATTAGTATAGTGACTGAAACAGGAGTTTAACTCCAGTCAGTTCTGTCTGTTGGGCCATTAGTATAGTGACTGAAACAGGAGTTTAACTCCAGTCAGTTCTGTCTGTTTGGGCCATTAGTATAGTGACTGAAACAGGAGTTTAACTCCAGTCAGTTCTGTCTGTTGGGCCATTAGTATAGTGACGGTAGGGAGACAGCTGCGTGATCAAGGTTTGCGATCAGGACCTCGAATGTGACTCGAATGGAAACTCGAATGTTTATTGAGGATAACTGAATAAGCACAAAATATGGCTTTTTTTTCATCAGGTCCTCGGACAAAGCAAGCAAACAAACAACAATTAAACGATAAGCAACCACACAAATAAACTACAATCAAAACAGAGTAAAGAAATCAGAAACATGTATGATAAACATGCACACACACATTAAGAATTTGAATCCTACCAAGCACCGAAACTTCCCCCAGAAGGTTGGAAAAGGACACACTAATTTATACGCACGCACGCACCCCACGTTTTACGCAACACCATGCACACGTTGAAAAAGTAAAAGTGTAATGAACATACAAGTAAAAGCACACACACACCACAACACACCACACAAAAACACACACACACACTCACACACACACCACACACATACACCACACACGCACACACACGCACAACAAACACACACACACCCCACACACACAATCCACACAGACACACACACACACACACACACACACAGGAGCACACACACACACACACACACACCCCACACACCAACACAAACACACACACACACAGAGAACACATTTTAATCCACATGTTGTCTCATGGACATAACATTTCAGTTAGGGGTTAATACTAATTTACCCATGGAAACATTAGGGGCCAAAGAACAAAAAATTATTCATTCCCAGGAATTGTAAAAACCACATAGGAATAAATAAATTTGTTTCCTTCACGCGTTTAAACCATTTAATTCAATTGGGATGCCAAGTGATTTAATATTCAAAATTTGGAAGTGGAATCGTTTTTTACATTATGCGGGAGGGAAACAAACATGGCGTACCACATAGGTGCTTTTATAAAAACACTCTACTAAAATATTTTATTATATAATTTTTTGAAAGACCGCCCAAGGTGCTCTTGTTCTAATATATTGCATGCCATCTCCCATTCCATAGTTTTGCTCCTGAAAATTATGTTAGGGATGACATGGAAAAAAGATCTGTTCTTGGGGGGGGACGATAAAATTACTATTAGAACTTTTTATTGGAGCCATTACTGATTGGGAAATAAAGGCACGGCCATATTAAGGACGGACCATCTTAAAAAGCTGAAAAGGGGAGAATGGCTTAGTGTTTTATATTCAAGTGGGTTTGCAGGAAGATTTGGATGATTTAAGTGGTATTGACATTTTGATTGCCACGTTCTATAGGTAGTTTTCTAGGGGTTTTAAACAGTTCTTGCTAGCCAAATCCCAAATCGAAGAAGCGTAGTCAATATCGGGTTGGATGTAAGTATGAAAGAACAATTTTCGGGTGTGCTGATGCGAGGAAGTATTTTTATTCTTTTTAACTGAAATTTTTTTGTTGTGATATTTAACGTGTAATAGAATGGAAACGTGAAAAGTACGCATAACGATTGTTTATCAAACTACCAAGGCCAAGTACTTTATGGGATCAACTTCTTCCAGAGTGTTTCATTGTTTTTACTTTTATTAAATCTGTTTTAACATTTTTGACGAACATTGCATCGAAAATCCTTCATGGTGTTTCTGAAACAATTAATCAAAGACAATATATTTTAAGAGAACAGGATCAACTTCAAATACATGTAATATCTCTTAGAACGATAATGCAAACATTCACATCATTCGTTACAAAACAAAACAAACAACAACAACAATGTGTTTTTGTGTCAATAGTGCCAACAAGCAGTGTTGAACAGAACACAAACGCGCAGACAGATTTTTAGGCAAGGACGGGCAGTAAGTACAGATACACAGGGGACACTTCTGTCTCCTGTGTGGTGGGACAATCCTGCACCTTACAATGCAACACAAACCATGCTGCTCTGTCAATGTCCTCGATCCGTCTGCTGTCCGCCACTGCCTGTCTCCTGTGTGGTGACAATCACTGCACCTTACTATCAACACAAACCTTCTGGCTCTGTCCTCGCCGTCTGCTGTCCAGCACTGACCTTTCTCCTGTGTGGTGACATCAGGAGCTAAAAAGAAAAAAAAGCATC
>JAGGCT020004098.1:0-50750 GCA_017654935.2 Phymorhynchus buccinoides | reverse complement strand
CGCAGACATCGCTCGTTTGCTGACCCTGACGCAGGACTCGCTATGTTTGGTCCCTGGAAGTAGTCCCTGGTTCTTCGAGCAGTTTGTTCCTGGAAACTGCGAGAGGGGGTAGGTAAGCCCCTGTACTGCTAGTAAATCTGAAGCCGGTACCAGCGATCCCCCTGGGGCCCTTAACACAACCCTTTGAATTCTGCTTCTTTTTGTTAATAGGACATCCTGCTATCCTTGAATTTAAAACATGTCTGTACGTCTACTTTCTTTAAGGTAATCCTATCATGACATTTGGACGTATCATCCCTTGAATTGTATTGTGTGAACAAAGGAGTGGTGTGTCTTGCGTTGAGTGTGTTGTGGTGTTTGTGGATACCTCTAATATTATATGCTGTCGCTTCCTCTGATATGTGAGTGTGAGTGCACGTGTGGTGTTTTTTGGGTATGTTGAGTGCGCGTGCGTGTCTGTTGTTGTGCGTGTGGTTTCACCGTTGAGCATGTGTGTTTTTTCTGGGTGTTTGATGATTGGTTTATGTCTGTGCAAGGAACCGTTAACTCGCGTGCACGTACATGCGTGTGTGTCTGTTGTGAGTGTTGGGGTACAGGACCGCACTTCCCGCCCCGGCCATTTGGCCCCCCAGACCACTTCCCCCTCGGCCAATTTGCCCCCTGACACTCCCCTCACCGGACATTTTGCCCCCCTGCCAATTTTGCCCCCCGGACACTCCCCCCCGCCATTTTGCCCCCGAACCAATTTCCCCCCCGGCATTTGCCCGACACCCCCCCCGGCCATTGGTCCCCCCAGACAATTTGCCCCCCGGCATTTGCCCCCCGGCCTCCCCCCCGCCATTTGCCCCCCCAGACCCATTTGCCCCCCCGCCATTTGCCGCCGTACACTCCCCCCCGGGACATTTGCCCCCCCAGACCATTTGCTCCCGGCCATTTGCCCCCGCCAGGACCATTGCTCCCCCGGTCACTTGCCCCCCTGGTATTTTTTTTGCCCCCCGGACACTTGCAGGCATTTCCTTTCTCCCCCTGGAGCATCCCCCCGCCCCTGTGTGGTCTGTGTGTGTGGCCTATGTCTAATGTCTGCTTCTACCTGTCCGTCCGTCCGTATGTACTGTTCTGGTTCTCTCTTTCTCACTCTCTCTGTCTGTGTGTGGCCTATGTCTTCTTCTACCTTCCGTCCGTATGTCTTCCTGTCTGTTCTCTCTTTCTCTCTCGCTCTGTCTGTGGGCAATAAAACTGGGTCAACTCACATTAAGATATTCTTTGGTGATATATGGCTTTGGACGAGGTGTGGACTGTTGGTTGTGGTAATGAGGCTGAGTTTATTAAAGAGTTGAGAGTTTTAGATTATTTAGTAAGTTTTGCTTTTAACTGGCGTAATCCCACCTTGATACAAGCTAACGGTTATCTGTTTTGGAAAAGTAAAACATTATATTTGAAAGAGAGTAAAATATGTTGAAGTTTGTTCTGTTCGTTTATAGAAATATATTGGCACAATTTCAATGGTGTCCCTCAAATAAAATTTCCACCATAAACAAAAACCGTTTTTTTTTTTTTTTTCGGCCAACGCAGAAAATACTGCATGTCCATGTGTCAAAACATTCATACAGAAGATGAAGATTTCATTTCCTCTTCCATTGCCCGTTGTATGAACCAAATCCGAAATCAATTCTTGTAAAGGTGAATGCAAATGTGGTTGAAAACTATGAACAGTAGATTGGTTCAGGTGTTATCAAACGTTTCCAAAAGACCGAAATAGTAAATCTAAGCCAATTTTGGCTGGCAGCCTTTTAAGATAAGGGAACATTGCATAGCAAATTATGCAAATGTCAACGTTACATTAATGTTTACAATCTCTGTTTCTTGTCAATACACTTATGATGATTCTTAGTGGTTCTGTTTGTGACAAGTCTAATGGCATCTTGGTTGTGAATGTAATCTATGTTCCTTTCAAATTTTCAGTAATGGTTATCATGGATAATTGTGTTTTTGGTCGTTACATTGCTCATGGTTATTGTATCATGTGTTCCCCCCTGAAGGGGCTTGTAGGCCCATATTTCATTAAACTTCCGACTTCCGACTTCCCGACTTGCTCTCTGTCTGTGTGTGGCTAAATGTCTCTTCTAACCTGTCCGTCCGTATGTCTGTCTGTCTTCCTCTCTTTCTCTCTCTCTCTGTCTGTGTGTGCTATGTCTCTTTTCTACCTGTCCGTCGTCCCGTATGCTCTCTCTTTCCTTCACTCTTAACGCTGTTGAATCGAAATTGTAACGGTCACGACGGGCCTTAATACACCAATTTAAACATTTGTCATTCTCACTCTCTCTTACTCTCCCCCCCCCCCCCCCCCGAGTGGCAGCTCAGCACACACACACACCACACAAGGTAGGATGCCCCGGGGGGGAAATGTCGCCCATGAACGGGGGGCAAGTGTCCGGGGGGCAAAGTACCAGGGAGGCAAGTGGCCGGGGGCAAATGGTCCGTGGACAATTTGGTTCGGGGGGGGAAATGGCAGGGGGCGAGTTTCAGGGTGCTTCAATGGGCCGGGTGGGAAGTGGCCTGAACCCCGAGTGTTGCAATGCTAGGATTGTAAAGTGCTTTGTGGCTCGATTAAACGTGCTATATGGAAGTGTCCCGTTAATTATTATTGATTAAATATTGCAATGGTGTGATTAACTGGATATAATTTGAACTTGTACAATAATATTATTTCGACGTTAAATCTAACCTAGTCCTGCAAAACTCCTTTATATTCAGAATTTTGTCATGAATGGAATTTGTGTATTTTTTCATTCTTTGATTAATTGATTTTTTTAAAATTGAGGATACCTGTGAGTTGAATGGTTTAGTGTGGTGGGAATAATGATTTGATTGGAATAATTATAATGGTTTTTTCTGTAAAAGTGAAATTATTTGTGCTTTGTCTGTCTTGTTTTGTCCTCTTTGTCTCAGTCCCTGGTCTTCGTCTCAGTCTGTGCCTGTTTTTGTCTCTGTTTGTCCTCAGTCTGTCTGTTTTCTCTCTGTTTGTCTCAGTACCTGTCCTGTTTCTCCTCTGTTTTGTACTCAGTCTGTGTTTCTCTCTGTTTTGGTCTCAGTCTGTCTGTTTCTCTCTCTTTGTCCTCGTCTGTCTGTTTTTCTCTCTCTTTGTCCTGTTTCTGTGTCTTTGTATCTGTGTGTGTGTGTGTGTTCTTTTTTAAAATATGTTTTGGTTCTGTCTTCTATCTGGAAATTTGTGGCTGTTCCTTGCTTTCTCGGTCATTGAAAATTGGAAACTGAAACGATAATAATACTGAATTCATGCATGCTTACATTTTTTTTTAATTTGTGTGTGTCTGATGAACTGATGTTCAGACTAACCGTAGTTTTGGGGGGACTATAAAAGGCGTATTTTCCCCCGTCTGGACATCTCTACTCTTATGATTATGGCCAAACAACATGGTGAGAAAGTATAATCATTCTGAAATGTTGTGTAACTGTGGAGGGTGGTGGCTTAATATATATAGAAATATAACAATAAGCTGTGGCTTATAGTCCGAAAAACACGGTCCTTTTTATTTTCACTTTTAACAAGCCTATCAGCTTAATATAATTAGAAAAACATAAAACTGTAGTGACGAATCAAACTCAAAATCCCAAATGGGACTCATGTGGTTGTTGCTGAAGCCCCCAATGCGCCTCGACCAAGCTGCATGAAATCCGCTCTTCAACTTTAATTACTGAATTTACTATTATTTTGTTTAAATTATTATAGTCTCAGAGACTCGTCTCCGTGAAATTCCAGGCTGCACTCCCCTGGGAGCGCGCCGCCACCAGTGCAGCGTCACCTTTATTATCCCAACGTAATTTGGTGTTTGTCATCGTGAGGCAAGTTTTGGCTTTCTTCAAGTGCAGACTTTCTCATTTGTGTCGCTCTAACCCTCTGAACAAGTAAAGGTCTGAACAGATCCTCAGGCACTGGCATTTCTTCCCGAGCAAGCACATCTCTCCCTTTGTAAACTGCCAGTTTTATCTCGCTGAGAAGGAGTAGTGTAAAGTAGCTGTTTAGGCAGATTGTGGTCCTTGCCCTTTATGCCATTGTGCTGTTTCCATGTCAAGTCAGTCCTTCAGCCGCACCACACATATACGATTTACCATCAAGCGTGCGACTGTCACGATGTCTGAGTCATGATTCCAACATGAAAATACTTCCATCTAAGAAATAACTCTATGTTCGTTCACTGTACTCGTGTATACCCGCGAACAATATCAAATCAATGTCTTATACAAAAAAATAAAATATTTTATGAGTTTTTATGTACAAGAGACTACAGATAATAGTGAGCACAACTAGTAGCATTTATCAGAATTTATTTAGACAGTAGAATTTCACACGTAGCCTATCATTGCCTATAATGTCAATAAATCGCATTGAGTATTGAAAACCGTATGTAGTTTACGAGGCCTTTAGCAAGCACAAACTCACATCTCTCTTTCTCAGTCACTTTTTTCTTTGCAACGCATGTGCAAGCATCCAAATAAGAATGTTGCCCTTCCTGTTTGAACAACGGAAGGAACTGAGACCACTTACAGTTTATTTCCCAATAGATCACCAGAACGCCCACGAAAATGAAGGCGTGGTGTGTTTCGCTGTCTGTTGGTGAGGGTCTGTGTGTGAAACGTATTTTCTACCACGTGAAATCTAGTGGGCCTATAACTGCTGGGCCAATAAAACCCTATCAAATTGGCAGATATAGACGATTTTCGAAAACCCAAGGGGAGAGCATGTGTGAACATTAAGTAGTCTATTTTTGAGCGAATCGGGTCAACATGACAATCAACGCAGCACGATAGGCTAGTTCATTGGGTGATTGTAAAACGACTTTCCTGTTTGTGTTTGAACCGATTTTTTTCTGTCAAGCGGATCAACTGGGGCATTCCCAGAGATTAACTCCCTTGATTTATTGCAAAACATGTGTTCCTAAATGTACAACTGATGAATTATTAATGCTTTCACATGTGTAGTGTACCAAATCCTTCGATATTATGGAACGGAAAAGTGAAGAACGGGCTCCATGGTGGAGGGCCTGTCATTCACATTGAGATAGTAATAGACTTATCAATCATGAGATCTAGAAGTCCTTCCTAAAGTATGTAGGATTTTAAATAGGAACTTTTAGAAGGATTTCTAGATTATGCTTTAAGTAGCCTACTATGTTCAATATGATACAGGCCCTGGTTTGCTTTTTTCCAAATGGGTCATCTACTGACTCCATATACACTATCATTCTGGGGGTGGGGGGGCTTTCCTCTTCCAGGATTGTGGCAATCCTGAACTCCTTACACTATCATTCTAGGGGGTGGGGGCTTATCTTCCGAATGGTTCATCTACTGAACTCCATTACAAACCTAAATCACTTCTGGGGGTGGGGCTTTTCTTCCAGAATGGTGTTCCTCTACTGACTCCATTACACTATCATTCTGAGGGTGGGGAGCGATTTCCTTTCCGAATGGGTTGCATCTACACTGACTCCATTAACACCTATCATTCTTGGGGTGTGGCTTTCTTCCGAAATGGGTTCATACTACTGACTCCATTACACCTATCATTCTGGGGTTGGGCTTTTTCTTCCGAGAATGGTTCAATCTACTTACTCCATACACCTATCATTCTGTGGGTGGGGGCTTTCTTCCAGAATGGGGGCTCTAGATGGGATTCCCATACACTATCATTCTGGGGGTGGGGCAAGCGGGGGCGTGCACACATGGCCTGCCCACTTCTTGTCCCCTCCTTTCGCGCGTAGTTTGGCTTGCTGAACTGAGCCAGCCGAACTGCGCTGCGTGCTAGAAGAGGGTATGCTGTGTATGCATGCCTTGCTTTGGCCTTCGCCGGGTGATCGTGGTGATAGACGAAAAGTCCCTGGAGGAGTTTCCATGTAAAGGGGCGATAATTAATGATAGTGATGTAACCGTCAGGATGAACTTGAAGTACGCCTATATGGTCATAGCCACCCTTGCTTAAATTTTAAAGAAAAATCGCACAGCATGGAATACCTCACTCTCCCACTGCTCTCTTCCGTTACCTCTCAGCTCTCAAAGTAAGCAAGTCTTCTCTCTTCTCTCTCTCTCTCTCTCGTTCTCTCTCCTCTCTCTCTCGTCCTCGCCCCACATCTTCTCCTCCTTCTTCTCTCCCCTCTTCATCTCTCCTCTCTCTCTCTCTCTCTCTCACTCTCTCTCTCTCTTCGCTCTCTCTCCCTCTCTCTCCCTCTCATCTCGTCTCTCCTCTTCTCTCTCTCTGTCTCCTCTCTACTCAATCAGCCCTGAAGCAAACCACTGGGCAACTGATCAGCATGATTAGCACACACAGGGTGGTAACCATAATGTATTTGACACCCGTTCCCCGTTTAACAGACTAGTGGAGAAGGAAGTCACACATCACTGGGGGAGTAAGTGTTAGTGCACGTGCTTAGCTAACCTTGTTATGACACATTTTGTCCGCCGATTCAACATTTTGACCGCCGGCGACAAAATGTGACGTACTACAAGTCACATTTTGTCGCCGATCACTTTTTGAACTTCTTAAACGTAGAAGGTAAATCTATGGACGTTTTCTCTCTCTCTCTCCCTTCTCTGCTCTGCTCTCTCCCCTCCATCTCCTCTCTCTCGTCCGCTCTCTCATCTCTCATCTCTCTCCTCTCTCTCATCTCTCTCTCTCTCTCTTCCTCTCTCTCTCTCTCTCTCTCGCTCTCATGCACCGGCAACAAGCATGCGCGTGTCACTTAGACCCCTCCCACCAGCACCTCATATATACACAAGACAAATTAAACATTTTGATGTGGGTTGAACCAGTGGTCACCGGTTACTGACAAGTGGCAGTGTTAACTGACCAGTGTCTTTTGGCCTATTTTGACTGTTTGAAACTGGGAGGGGCAAATTAGTGTATTAGGAGTTCAATGAACAATGGTTTGATTGTTGACGAGTGGTCAGTGGTCAACTTATGTGGTTTGACCAGTGTCACTGACCAGTGGTCACTTTTGGCCCTATTTCACTGTTTTGAACTGCAAATTTAAGTGTATTAGGAGTTCAAATAAACAAGGTTTGATGTGTTGACCATGTCAGTGTTTACGGACCACTGGTCCACCACATCAAACATTTGTTCATGTTGACTCATAGTACACTAATTTTGCGAATCAAAGTGAAAATATGCCAAAATGACCACTGCTCATGTCACTGAACGCACTGGTCAACAACATAAAAATTGTTCATTGAACTCCTAATACACTAATTTGGCAGTCAACAGTGAAATTAGGCAAAGTGACACTGACCACTGGTCTACACATCAGACCACTGACCCACTGGTCAACCAAAATCAAAAATTGTTCATTTGAACTCCTAATACACTAATTTGCAGTCAAAATAGGCCCGAAAAATGACCACTGTGTATAAACACTGACCACTGTTGGTCAGTAACACTGACCACTGGTCAACCACCTCAAAAATTGGTTTTAATTTGTGGGTGCATAATTATATGAGTGTGTGGTGTGGGTGAGTGGGGTGTCTAAGTGAACGCGCATGCTTGTTTTTGGCGTGCATAGAAGCGATAGATGAGAGAGGAGAGGGGGGGGGGAGAGAGAAAGAGAGAGATTAGACGTGATTGAGTATTAATCCAGAGAGAAACACTGAGTGGTGAGAAGATAATGAGAGGGGTATGTGTTGGTGTGTATAGGAAGTAAGGGGGGGGGTGGGTGGTCGGGTGGTGTGGGTGGGGGATTATAACACTCCAAACCGTCGGCCAAACTAGACAAAATAGCGCCAAGAGTTGCGACCGACAAATGTGATTTTTCTACAAGGCAACATTTTTGTCGCTTTTACGGACCCTTCCTGAGTGTGCATTTTTGTCACATTTTGACGCCGGCGACAAAAATGTGATCGGCGACAAAATGTGTCTAACAAACCTCTTCTCCGTCCCCTCTGCCGGCGCTGTCCTCTGTCTCCTGGTCTATACTGCACACATGGCTAACTCCTGGCTGTGGCACAGGTAAGTATTCTCTTTTTTTTTTTTAATCACGTTTGCCTGGCCCCTCTGTCTCTCGCTCAACACAAATGCACACACACACGCGCACGCACACAACACACACACACACTGGCCCACACACATAACACACACACACACACTCGCCAACACACACCACACACACACACACACAATGACACACACGTCACGCGGCACACCCACATCACACAAACACAACACACACTCAACCACACATACCACACACCGTTCGCGCACGCAACATCACACAGCACACACACTGACACACAACGCACGCGCAACACACACACACACACACATACACATAAAACACACACCACGCACACACAGACGCACGCACAACGCAAACACGCACACGCACCACACATCACACAACACACACACACAGACGAGAGGAGGCCACGGACGTAGTTTTAGAGGGTGATAGATCAGTCAAATGCGTGCATTATTATTGTTATAGTCCAAATCCTTTCTGAAAAGTCAATGTATAAAATGAAAAATGAAAATATAAGCAATAGAAACCAATGCAAAACACTGCCGTATAGGCTTTACAGTAACGCATGACAAAAAATCACACCAAATTCTGCTAAAATATACTCTGTATCCTATCCTTAACTGTACGAAATTTAGTAAGTAAAACGCATAGTATACACGTGACAAAATCAAAAGAGTAGATAGAGAGAGTGTGTAGATGTTTGGCGCACATATATCGTGGGATATGCGTCGTTTTCTGCGTGTATAACTGAGGCGCGAGGTAGTGAGCATACGGACAACGTAGGCTGGCAGGGCCCTTTCATACAATTGCTCTCGTGCTTTGTAAAAACTGATTCTCCAACGACAGAACTTTCCTGCTCCAGAACCACGAGTTGAGCCCTGGAAATGGCCAGGTTTCAGTTTACTAAAAAAAAGGTTCCCTGGGAGAGATTGGATTTGTTTGGTAGTCCCTGGGCCTACAACCGAAACATGATTAATTGTTTGAAGCCCTGTATAATATATGCACAAACAGCCCACTGGAGGGGTGGCACTGTTACCAACAATAGCGGTTTACGTTAGCAGTGGAGTTTACTTGTTTGTGTGTGTGGTGTTTTGTGTTTTTTTCTACTACAACCGACCATATACACAGCAGAGATGAGCGACGCAAATGATGAGCCTGAACAGAGATGCCTTCACCCAAGATATATCCCACACTTCCAAGCAACGGACTGAGATACAGTCCTGAGCCTAACAGAGATGCCAGACTTCCAGCCAAAAGGACTGGGGAAAAGGAACACTAAAAGAGAACGATCTTTCATGGTCTCCATGGAGGATAATTTGCTGCTAAAAATTTGTGTTTTAAGTTCTCTCGACACCTGGAAGGCACATATATGGACATCCTTTTTCCTGCAAAAGGTGAAACAACCCCTCTGAAGTAGGTCCTCACTTTGCGGGTACAGTTATCCCCCCTTCTTTCGTTGCTTCCTTTTGTTGGGCTAGGGTAGATGCCTCTGTGCCTCAATACGGGGGAGCTGAACGACGAAATCGAATGGTATCGTTTGATGAAGCAGGGGAGACCCACGAAAATCTGAAAAACTGAGACACATAGGCCTACGTATCTTACCATGATGGCCGTGATCAGTGGCCTGGGAACGCAAAAGAAGAAGAAGTAAGCTTCTTGTGCTAGTAGGCGGACACCCACATTTTTGGAAAACAGTTGGTTTAAAATGGTTTGTTTTAAACCCGAACTCCTTTCCCAATTACAAACCAACAGCTGGCTCGGGAACACAGCACCTAGAATACCAATGAATGGTGTGTGGCTCTGGTTTGTACAGCATGAAAAGACATAACTACAAGAAACACACGGTGGTGGTAAAGGCTCTGGTTTGACAGCAATGAAAGAATATAACTACGAGAAACACATGTTGTGTGTGCTCCTGGTTTGACAGCGTGGAAGAACAATAACCAGCAAGAAACAACACGGTGGTTGTGTGGCTCTGGTTTGACAGCATGAAAAGAACATAACCTACAAGAAACACACGGTGGTGTACGGCGTTCTGGTTTGAACAGCATGAAGAACGATAACTTACAAGAACAACACGTGGTGTAAGGCTCTGGTTGGACAAGCATTAATAAAATAACTACAAACACACAGTGGTGTGTGGCTCTGGTAGGACAGCATGAAGAACATAACTACAAAACATACACGGGGTGTGTGGCTCTGGTTTGACAGCATGAAAAGAACATAACTACACGAACATCACGGTGGTGTGTGGCTCTGGTTGACAGCATGAAAAAACATAACTAACAATACCCACGGTGGGTGTGTCGCGCTGGTTTGACAGCATGAAACCAGAAACTTATTAATATAACTTAATAGTTGACTTAACAAAAAACTTCTTTAAGAACCTATAAAGTAAACATAAAGATACTTAAAAGCACTTGAGTACTTCTTAGAAAAAAATAATTGTTTTATAAAGTTATTAAAAAAAAAAAAAAAAAAAAAAAGTGAAAGAATTTTTTAGGAATGTCAAATTCTGTGCATTTTCTTCAAATCCCAAGGTAATTCTATGCATTTTTTTTCAAATCCCAAGATTCATATGCATTTTTTTTCAAATTCCCGAAAGAATTCTATCAATTCCTCTCTTCACTATGCTTGACGTATCGTGAAATCCCTGCCGCTTAAATACAAGTGCGCAGACTCCATATAGTCATAGGCGTACGACGGTTTCTGATCTCTTCTCTTAATTACGTGAAGAGCCTAGGCCGGTTCATAGTAGTAAAAATAGATCCCTTTAAGATAAGGCTACTAGACAGAATAAGTGTTTTGTGAAAAAAGTAATAAACTCATCTCTATATGTTACCAAAGATTTCCTATTCCTTCTTTTTTTTTTCTCCTTAAAAGTAGTGGTTTTGTATTAAAGGGGGTTAAAAAAGTCTGATTTTTTTAGGGTTCCCCCAAAAGTGTGGTTTTTTCTTTTTTCTTCCGATTGACAGAATAAGTGGAGACGGATTTTATTTTTTTACACCCCTTAAAGTTGTGTTTTTGTATCTAAAGTAAGGGATTCCCCTCTTGGGCCAGAAACCCCCCTTTCCCCCGTTAAATCATCTGCTGTTTTCGAGTCAGTAAAAAACTAAATCGCCACTGTTTTCGAGAGTAAAAACGACTAATCAACACTGTTTTCGAGAGTAAAAACGACTAAATCACACTGTTTCGAAGAGTGAAAAACCGACAAATCACACTGGTTTCGAGTAAAAACGACTAAATCACACCTGTTTTCGAGAGTGAAAAACGACTAAATCACGCTGTTTTCGGAGTCGTAAAACGACTAAATCTACACTGTTTTCAAAAAAGGATAAAAAATGCAAGAAATGCTTAAATCACACCTTTTGGGGGGTTAAAAAAGCATAAAGAAAGGCGTGATTTAGCCGGATTTTTAATAATGGAGAGATGGAAACCGAAACGCGAAACCGTACTGGCCAGAACTGGGTTCCTCTCCTGTTCTCTCTCCACTCACGACAGACCCTCACCGCATCAAGGTGAACCTCACTTGGACTGAAAAGACAAGTCCCTGCCAGTCTGTTTCTCTCTACATGTGAGAGGCCTTCACATCTTTCTGGCCACCACTCTGGAACACCAGTTTGTCATCTCGGTACGTCTGCGGGTCCTTGGTCATCACCAGGGAGCGAAACCTTCCGTAACAGCTCCTCCACAATGGCCGGACTTCTGCCGTTCACTGCGTGTCTTCTGACAGACTGCTGTAGAACGTGGTCCTTGACCACACCTCCGTGGATGGTTTCATCAAGTCAGCAAAGAAAGCTCTTCCTTTCTCTTTGTCTTCGAGGAGAAATAAGACATTGAGACATGAATTTATTTCCAGGTTTAAGACGTTTACCAGTGATATTATCTGAAGCCCCAATGTGTTATAACTCTTCCTTTGATAAAAATGTGGGAAGAGAAGCAACTAATATAAGGCATGTAGAACTCAAGAATGTCCTTGCAAAATGGACATTATGCTGTAGTTAATTTTTAAAAAGGGTCATGAAAATTTCTTAATACTTAACACATATTTCACCAAAACATTCTGTGAAAGGATGAATATCCATGGCGCAATCATACGTTGTTAATAAGTGCGTGACTGCCCATAAAACAGAGCACTCACACCGAAGGTCAGTCTCTGTACACGTTAACATTATTCAACAAAATCATATTAGTTATTTCCCCTTCGGCACAACAATGGTTAGCCACTCCTTAATATGACCTTAATATGACTGTGTTGCCATGGGGAAATATAGTGATATTTTGTGAGTAATGTTAGCCTGCACAGAGATCTCTAGCAACTTAAAACAGACTTTCGTCAAAAGTACAGAGAAGCAGAAGCATGCATATCTTTGCGAGTTTCGTCCTACATCTATTTAACAGAACGTAGCAGAGTCCCTAGCTGAGCATTGTCTGGCGACAGCTTCCCTTCCTTACCATGACTTTGAAGTTGAGACATCGTGGAAGGAGAATAGAGACCATGCATGTGGATCATTGCCTGTTAACACCATTTCCATACCGCCTGTTCTTGTCTGTGCCAGTGTGTGTGTGCGCGCGCGTGTGTGTGTGTGTGTGTGCGTATATGTGTGTCCTTTAGATTTTATGTTTCTGTCCGTTTCTTGTGTATTTCTCGATCCCGCAATCACGTGACAAGTTGTGGCGCGGGATGAGATCACCAACTTTAGACAGTTCGTGTGACAAACTGTCAGTCCGTGTGAAATATCTAATGGCAACAAACTGTCAGTCCGTGTGAAATATCTAATGGCGACAAACTGTATCAGTCCATGAGAAATATCTAATGGTGACAAACTGTCAGTCCATGTGAAATATATAATGGCGACAAACTGTATCAGTCCATGAGAAATATCTAATGGTGACAAACTGTCAGTCCATGTGAAATATCTAATGGCGACAAACTGTATCAGTCCATGTGAAATATCTAATGGCGACAAACTGTCAGTCCGTGTGAAATATCTAATGGCGACAAACTGTATCAGTCCGTGTGAAATATCTAATGGTGACAAACTGTCAGTCCGTGTGAAATATCTAATGGCAACAAACTGTATCAGTCCATGTGAAATATCTAATGGCGACAAACTGTATCAGTCCATGTGAAATATCTAATGGTGACAAACTGTCAGTCCGTGTGAAATATCTAATGGCAACAAACTGTCAGTCCGTGTGAAATATCTAATGGCGACAAACTGTCAGTCCGTGTGAAATATCTAATGGTGACAAACTGTCAGTCCGTGTGAAATATCTAATGGCGACAAACTGTCAGTCCATGAGAAATATCTAATGGCGACAAACTGTATCAGTCCATGTGAAATATCTAATGGCGACAAACTGTCAGTCCGTGTGAAATATCTAATGGCGACAAACTGTATCAGTCCATGAGAAATATATAATGGCGACAAACTGTCAGTCCATGTGAAATATCTAATGGCGACAAACTGTCAGTCCATGTGAAATATCTAATGGCGACAAACTGTATCAGTCCATGAGAAATATATAATGGCGACAAACTGTCAGTCCATGTGAAATATCTAATGGCGACAAACTGTCAGTCCATGTGAAATATATAATGGCGACAAACTGTATCAGTCCATGAGAAATATATAATGGCGACAAACTGTCAGTCCATGAGAAATATCTAATGGCGACAAACTGTCAGTCCATGTGAAATATCTAATGGGGACAAACTGTCAGTCCATGTGAAATATCTAATGGCGACAAACTGTATCAGTCCATGTGAACTATCTAATGGCGTGTTCGTTGTTGTTTGGTTGTACAATGTTCATTGATTATTTCACTAACTCGACGCCTTAGAGTCAAAACGGACTATCGCCAGATGGTCTAATGAATGATTAAGGAATTTATTGAGAAAAATCATAATTTGTATTAAAAACAAAAGACTGATAAAAAAACATATAATGACTGAACGTTAGGTTTTACGTCCACTCGGCTGCGAAACAGCACGTATGGGACGAACCATCAACCAACCATCATTCAACGCTCTGAGCAGATCCTGGAGGTACTGCAATATCAGGTCTGATGTTTTCGGGCTTAAAAGTTACAAAACATATAAAAACATATAAAAACATAATCCCCTTTTTATATTTGTTCAGTGTACTCCATACAAGTTATTATTATTCCCAATACGTTCTCTAATACATCAATGGATCGTCTGAAGGGAGTCCGCTTTCACTCTAAGGCATCGAATTATTTCCCGTTTTATTAAAAAGAACACTTGGTGCAAGGAATCTCTAGTGAGAGTGGGGTGACAGATGGTGTTCAGAGAAGAAGCACCCAGTTGAAGGGCCAGGCACACTGCATACCATTGGATCCAGTGAGAGTGGGAGGACAGATGGTGTTCAGAGAAGAAGCACCCAGTTGAAGGGCCAGGCACACTGCATACCATTGGATCCAGTGAGAGTGGGGTGACAGATGGTGTTCAGAGAAGAAGCACCCAGTTGAAGGGCCAGGCACACTGTATACCATTGGATCCAGTGAGAGTGGGGTGACAGTTGAAGGGCCAGGCACACTGCATACCATTGGATCCAGTGAGAGTGGGAGGACAGATGGTGTTCAGAGAAGAAGCACCCAGTTGAAGGGCCAGGCACACTGCATACCATTGGATCCAGTGAGAGTGGGGTGACAGATGGTGTTCAGAGAAGAAGCACCCAGTTGAAGGGCCAGGCACACTGCATACCATTGGATCCAGTGAGAGTGGGGTGACAGATGGTGTTCAGAGAAGAAGCACCCAGTTGAAGGGCCAGGCACACTGTATACCATTGGATCCAGTGAGAGTGGGGTGACAGTTGAAGGGCCAGGCACACTGCATACCATTGGATCCAGTGAGAGTGGGAGGACAGATGGTGTTCAGAGAAGAAGCACCCAGTTGAAGGGCCAGGCACACTGCATACCATTGGATCCAGTGAGAGTGGGAGGACAGATGGTGTTCAGAGAAGAAGCACCCAGTTGAAGGGCCAGGCACACTGCATACCATTGAATTCAGTGCCAACCGATTGTGACATTTGTGAGGCATGATTGACGTAAACTTCTACTGTCTAAATAAATCTGAAGAAATCCTACTAGTTATGTTCACTATATTAATGTTGTAGTCTCCCGCACTATATATGGTATTTTTGATTCGTGTATTGTGATGTACATGAGTATAGTGAACAAAAAAGGTAGAGTTATTTTTAGATGGAAGTATTTCACGTGCTTCATGACTCACAGACATCGTCACAATTGGTATCGTATTGGGGTCAAATCGTATGCAGTGTGGCTGGCCCTTAAGTGTTCCAGCCACGAGCTCCCTGCACGCACTCTACGTGAGCTAGACAGCCAGGATACGTCTCCTGCACGCCCTCTGCCGTCACCATTTTGAATGGTCTCTGACGGGTTTCGAACCTTCAACGTCTTGAGTCATTATACGAGCAGAGAGCGATTGCGGGGCCGATAATTGTAGGGAATCTTGGGGCTGGAGCTTCTCTTGGTTGATTGGAAAAATAATTATCTTAAGGCTCTGGTCCTCTTCTTTCCGAATAATAAGAGCTGTTTGATAAGATAATGGGCTGATCTGCCCTGCTCCACATCACCCTCTTTCTGCCTCCCTCTGTCTGTCTGTCTGCCCTCCCCCCACCTCTCTCTCTAAAACATATCACGTCAGGGGATGGGTTTGGTGCATATTATAAATGTGCACTGACCTTTGTCCTGGTGTTCTCTCCATTATGGCTTTATAGACTCAGGGCATAGTGACCTCATCGTAATGACCTTTGATCTGGTGTTCTCTCCATATGGCTTTATAGACTCAGGGCATAGTGACCTCATCGTAATGACCTTTGATCTGGTGTTCTCTCCATATGGCTTTATAGACACAGGGCACAGTGACCTCATCGTAATGACCTTTGATCTGGTGTTCACTCCACGTGGCTTTATAGACACAGGGCACAGTGACCTCATCGTAATGACCTTTGTCCTGGTGTTCTCTCCATATGGCTTTATAGACACAGGGCACAGTGAACTCATCGTTATGTCCACTGACCTCTGTCCTGGTGTTCTCTCCACATGGCTTTATAGACACAGGGCACAGTGACCTCATCGTAATGTCCACTGACCTCTGTCCTGGTGTTCTCTCCATATGGCTTTATAGACACAGGGCACAGTGACCTCATCGTAATGTCCACTGACCTTTGTTCTGGTGTTCTCTCCACGTGGCTTTATAGACACAGGGCACAGTGACCTCATCGTAATGTCCACTGACCTCTGTCCTGGTGTTCTCTCCACGTGGCTTTATAGACACAGGGCACAGTGACCTCATCGTAATGTCCACTGACCTCTGTCCTGGTGTTCTCTCCACATGGCTTTATAGACAAAGGGCACAGTGACCTCATCGTAATGTCCACTGACCTCTGTCCTGGTGTTCTCTCCACATGGCTTTATAGACACAGGGCACAGTGACCTCATCGTAATGTCCACTGACCTCTGTCCTGGTGTTCTCTCCACATGGCTTTATAGACAAAGGGCACAGTGACCTCATCGTAATGTCCACTGACCTTTGTCCTGGTGTTCTCTCCACATGGCTTTATAGACACAGGGCACAGTGACCTCATCGTAATTTCCACTGACCTCTGTCCTGGTGTTCTCTCCACATGGCTTTATAGACAAAGGGCACAGTGACCTCATCGTAATGTCCACTGACCTTTGTCCTGGTGTTCTCTCCACATGGCTTTATAGACAAAGGGCACAGTGACCTCATCGTAATGTCCACTGACCTCTGTCCTGGTGTTCTCTCCACATGGCTTTATAGACACAGGGCACAGTGACCTCATCGTAATGTCCACTGACCTCTGTCCTGGTGTTCTCTCCACATGGCTTTATAGACACAGGGCACAGTGACCTCATCGTAATGTCCACTGACCTCTGTCCTGGTGTTCTCTCCACATGGCTTTATAGACACAGGGCACAGTGACCTCATCGTAATGTCCACTGACCTTTGTCCTGGTGTTCTCTCCACATGGCTTTATAGACACAGGGCACAGTGACCTCATCGTAATGTCCACTGACCTCTGTCCTGGTGTTCTCTCCACATGGCTTTATAGACAAAGGGCACAGTGACCTCATCGTAATGTCCACTGACCTTTGTCCTGGTGTTCTCTCCACATGGCTTTATAGACACAGGGCACAGTGACCTCATCGTTATGTCCACTGACCTCTGTTCTGGTGTTCTCTCCACATGGCTTTATAGACACAGGGCACAGTGACCTCATCGTAATGTCCACTGACCTCTGTCCTGGTGTTCTCTCCACGTGGCTTTATAGACACAGGGCACAGTGACCTCATCGTAATGTCCACTGACCTCTGTCCTGGTGTTCTCTCCACGTGGCTTTATAGACACAGGGCACAGTGATCTCATCGTAATGTTCCAGACGTAAGCCAGCCTGTTGTACAGCAGATCCCTGTCTCTCAAAGGGACTCTTCATCTGGGCTTCATCTCGGATACACGCAACAGTTGTGCACCTTTCAAACTCTTCCTGAACAAAACATATATCAAGGAATGTCATGCAACCTCACCCCATACAAACAACACTTATTTGCTCTTTTTGTAAAAGTATACCAAAAGAACAGTCCGTACTATATGTCTCGTTTGAAACACCATTTAGATGAGCACAACTTGTGTGGGTTGAGTGTGTAAGCATTTTAATTGTAGAAACTAATAAACCTCAATTAGGTTTGCTAAAAGGCTACCCTCTCCTCCTTCCCTACTGCCCTGTGAAGGTTCTGACTCTGTCCTCTTGACTGCAGGATAACAATTAAGAAACAAATGACATTAAGCATCATCAAATAGAAAAGAGAACTGTTAGAGTCAATCTGGCAAAATGGTCTGGGGATATACCCTCCTGAGTATGTAAAACTACTGTATTCCAGAGTTATTCCCCTTCATCTGTGACGTCATATGTGATGTCATCAAGTCAGTAGTGATACGTCATGTGGCAGTCAAGGGGTGCTAGCAATGAGGCTGGTGCTGTTACAACTAAACCCTTGTGGACCCAACACCGCTACTGCTGCAAGAGCAGCAAGCACCACAAATACTACTACTACTACTACTACTACTACTACTACTACTACTACTACTACTACTACTACTACTACTACTACTACTACTACTACTACTGCTACTACTACTACTACTACTACTACTACTACTACTACTACTACTACTACTACTACTACTATACTACTACTACTACTACTACTACTACTACTACTACTACTACTACTACTACTACTACTGCTGCTGCGGCTGCTACTACTGCTACTACTGCTGCTACTACTGCTACTACTACTACTACTACTACTACTACTACTACTACTACTACTACTACTACTACTACTACTACTACTACTACTACTACTACTACTTCTATTGCTACTACTGCTACTACTACTGCTACTTCTGCTGCAACTGCTGCTACTACTGCTACGGCTACTACTACTACTACTACTACTACTACTACTGCTACTACTACTACTACTACTACTACTACTACTACTACTACTACTGCTGCTGCTGCTGCTACTACTACTACTACTACTACTACTACTACTACTACTGCTACTCTACTACTACTACTACTACTACTACTACTACTACTACTACTACTACTACTACTACTACTACTACTACTACTTCTATTGCTACTACTGCTACTACTACTGCTACTTCTGCTGCAACTGCTGCTACTACTGCTACGGCTACGGCTACTACTACTACTACTACTACTACTACTACTACTACTACTACTACTACTACTGCTGCTGCTGCTGCTGCTACTGCCACTACTACTGCTGCTACCACTACTACTACCACTACTACTGCTACCACTACCACTACTACTACCACTACTACTACTACTACTACTACTACTACTACTACTACTGCTGCTGCTGCTACTACTACCACTACTACTACTACTACTACTACTACTACTACTACTACTACTACTACTACTACTACTACTACTACCACTACTACTACTACTACTACTACTACTACTACTACTACTGCTGCTGCTGCTGCTGCTGCTGCTACTACTACTACTACTGCCACTGCTACAACTTTCGACTACTACTACTACTACTACTACTACTACTACTACTGCTGCACTACTGCTACTGCTACTACTACTACTACTACTACTACTACTACTACTACTACTACTACTACTACTACTACTACTACTACTACTACTACTACTACTACTACTGCTACCACTACTACTACTGCTACTAACTACTACTACTACTACTACTACTACTACTACTACTGACTGCTGCTGCTGCTACTACTACTACTACTACTACTACTACTACTACTACTACTACTACTACTACTACTCTACTAGCAACTTTCGACTACTACTACTGCTGCTACTACTGCTGCTGCTGCAAGAGCAGCTGCACCATAAATACTACTAATATTACTGCTACTGCTACAACTTTCGACTACTACTACTACTACTACTACTACTACTACTGCTGCAAGAGCAGCAAGCACCATAAATACCACTAATATTAGTGCTACTGCTACGGCTAAACTTTCGGCTAATACTACTACTACTACTACTGCTGCTGCTACTAATACCACTAATAGTGCTGCTGCTGCTACTACTACTACTACTACTGCTGCTACTACTACTACTGCTACTGCTGCTGCTGCTGCTGCTGCTGCTGCAAGAGCAGCAAACACCACAAATACCACTAATATTAGTGCTACCACTACTACCGCTTTTACTACTACTACTATTGTTACTACTACTTCTGCTACTACTACTACTACTACTACTACTACTACTACTACTACTACTACTACTACTACTACTACTACTACTACTACTACTACTGTTGCTGCCGCTGTCACTGCTTCAAGATAAAGTTAATGAGAGAAAAGAACAGCATTACCTGCGTGATGACATTATCGTCTTTCAGTTGTCTCCAGGCATTTTCCAAATCCATGTATATCTCCATTTCCAGAGGGTGATTTTCACCTTCAACGGCCTGCCTGGAGGGACGGCTGCACAAGTTGATGGCTACCAGAACGCCTCCTGTAAAACAGACAACATGCAAATTCACCCACAAACAATAGCATGGATGAAAAATATAATCGTTAGGAAGTTTTGCAGTGTTTTGTTTTATAAGCCTGGGAGGTTTTGCCAGGCAGCAGGCATGTCCTCGATCATTGTTCCCCTCCCACTGTTCGCTATTCATGTAGCTCTCAACGCCATTGGTGAGCTACACTAATGGGCTATTTTAGGAATGGGCTATTTTAGGAATGGGCTATTCATAGCTATGACGTAGTTAGAACATAGTTACTACATGTGCATCCTGTGTCTTTTTGCCGATTGGACAGTCGGCTTTATGCATATTGATGACCATAAGGGAGATAAGAAGCTGGCAGAAAAGCGGAAGGCAGGTTGCCTTTTCTGTCAATGGGTTATCTTATCTTACGAGAAACATTATATTGTACATTTTGCCGAAAAGATGCTGCAAGCGAATGATTATATAACAATAATTAGAAACAAAAGAAAGTTTTCGCACAGCACATTGTCACTGTACTCTGGTCGATCCAGTAGCTCTCAAACCAAAAGATGCGTAACAGACACGCTGACACACGCTGACAGACAGGACAAAAGCATACTCCTCATTCCACTTCGAGGGGAGAGGACAATAAACAACACCAATATCAGACACACGTCAGTACATAACACTATCATCATCGGTATTTTAGGAGCAGCCAAAGCTTTAGTTTTTAATTCTGAAAGTGATAATACCACACCGTAAACATACGCTGACTGTATAAACAACTTGTTTTAATAATACATTAGTAGAACAGCTCCTGATACCAGTTGGGGCAGCTAAAAATACGTGAAGGAAATAATCATCTTCCTCGTCCCCCTCATCCTCATCCTCATCATCCTTATCATCATTGTCGTCGTCATCGTCACTTCTAATATCAACATCAAAGAGACTCACCTGGTTTGAGTTCTTTTGCTCTCAGAGCCAGGAAGTTGGTCCAGTCTCGTTCTGCCTCCACATTAAATCTCTGGAGCTCCTCTTTTGTTGCGAAGAGGTTAAATACGCAGTCCTTGAAATTCATGTCTCTGAAATCAGGGGCATCACAGAGAGAGAGAGAGAGAGAGAGAGAGAGAGAGAGAGAGAGAGAGAGAGAGAGAGAGAGAGAGAGAGAGAGAGAGAGAGAGAGAGAGAGAGAGAATGAATGAATGAATGAATAACTTTTATTTTTTGAGGATAATAGAGTTATAAATGCTTTTTTTCATCCAGTCCTCCAGAAAAAAAAGAGAAAGGAAAAGAAAATCAAAAGCAAAGAATTCAATAAACAAGAAAGGCATGCAAAGCAAAGAAAGCGAACACACATTATCATCATAAGCAGGCACATTATCAATATAAACAGACAGATAACAAATGCAGCATTAGGCCTATACATAAATACTTAACAAATGGGATGTGGAGGGACCGAAAATAAGTGAGCATTCTAGGAACAATTCAAAACAAAAATGAAGTAAGAAAAGAAAAGAAAGACAGAAGAATAAAGGGGGAGGGGAAGTAAAAGGAAAAGGGGGGGGGAAGTAAAGAGGAAAGGAATAAGGGGAAGTAAAGAGAAGGAAGAGGGGAAGTAAAGAGGAAAGGAATGAGAGGGGGAGGGGAAGTAAAGAGGAAAGGAATGAGAGGGGAGGGGAGTAAAGAGGAAAGGAATGAGAGGGGGAGGGGAAGTAAAGAGGAAAGGAATGAGAGGGGGAGGGGAAGTAAAGAGGAAAGGAATGAGAGGGGGAGGGGAAGTAAAGAGGAAAGGAATGAGAGGAGAAGGGTAGAGATTTATTTTTCTTCTAGCTAAAATTAGTTCTCGCAAGAACTTAACTTTTTGCTTACAAATGGAAGCCAATGTCTAGAAAGTGGATACAGACAAATATTCTTCACTCTACAGCGAAAATGTATGGGGTGATTTTAGTAAAGTAAACAAATACAAGTATTTTTGAGTGCTCTTTCTTAATTGTTCATCATGTTACATGGCATAATGTAGTGCAAACTTAATTGTTTGCACACAAATAGACTGACAATGAAATCGAAATATTTGTACAACCTGTCACAGTGTCAGTGAGGTATGATTTATCTCCCTTTTGATAGCAACTCTTTTCTCTCTCTGAAAGTGAAGAGTAAGCTATTATAGTTATCTTTACTTAGCTAACGTTATTCGCGGTTAGTGGTGTTTCTTAGACCCTTTTTGACGTAACAGTTATGCGCGCGGCGACCGTCGTCTAGATAAACTCGACCCAGGAGATGAGGTATTGAAGATTTTTGATGTCTTCAAAAACTGGCTGTGGTTCAATTTCAGTTTTGATTACGGTGCTTTGTTTAATCCGACACATCAAATGAGCATGCACGCCAAATAAAAAGGCCAAACAGAATGTGTTGCAGAGTGGCCTAGGCCAGATAGTTCAGTTTTGGAGATCACACTTCAAGGCAACAATAAGCAAGGTTACAAAAACTGACAGACAATTTGGAAGTAAGGTGATCCTGCACCCACGTTGATGGAAGCCTACCTAGCAGAGTTCAAAAGAAAAGAGAACACTTGACAGATAGAAAGACGAACACAGACACACAGAGAGGCAGACGTTGATACAAACCCAACAAGATAACCCTATCTCCATTGTTGTGGACCGAATACAAGGAACTTGTAACAACAAACCACAAATATTACGCTCTCTTTCTTCCACTCACAGTTTCTCCATAAAGTGGGCAGCATGGCTGGTGAAGATGACGTCACAGGAGTTGTGAGGAACGCACTGTCTGTAGAAGTTGACGTTGGTGGCCAGGGGGTAGACGTTGGGGAACCTGGACATGTAGCTGCTGCTGTCTGAAGACAAAAATAATATATACTGACTTCCAAAAGAAACCCGAACATTTCAGCTGTTTTCATTACTTAAACTACAATTCATAAGAACTATGAATAATTATGTAACATTCTACCCAAAGCCTGATCTCTTGTGCATCTCACAAATATCATGATCAGCATCAATAATGCAATGTTGAGAGGCCGTTTGATATGGCATGTGAAATGCTATACCAAGCTACCCTATCTTGATTTTTTAATTTCTTTAACAAAGCTACACTTGATTTCCAGTCATATGTCTCTTATGGACATTCATTGTGTGAAACGTTTTCGACGAATAAGCGAAAGTGTATGAGGTTACAAATTATTAGGTGTGAGTAGCAGTTACAAAGTACGAAGCAAGAACCTTACTGTCAAACCACTGACCAAAAAAAGAAAAGAAACAAAAACAGGCAAAACAGGCAGCAAAAAATAAAGCAAAAGATAAGAAGAGGTACTTTACTGTCAAACCACTGACCATTCAACCTGCTGAACAGACTGTTGAAATCGTTCTTCTCCTGATCTTCGTAGATGATCTGAATGGCCAGGTCGTCTCCATGCTTTTGACGGAGGTGGTCTGGTAACAAATCCACCCACATCAGCAGAAGAATATTATACGGACAGCAGAAGCATTTAATAATGTCAACAGTAGCCGGTGCAGCAATACTGCGGACCTAAAAAATAAAGAAGGCTGTGTGTGAAGAAGGAGAAGAACTCGGAGGAGAAGGAGGACAAAACACTAAGAAGGAGAACGAAGTGACTGAGAAGAAGAAGAAGAAGAAGAAGAAGAAGAAGCAGCTTATTAAAAATGAAGAGACTGAGGGCGATATCCCTAAAGTGCATACAACGCTAATCCGGTTGTAACCTCTTTGTTACAGGACAATCATCAACTCACCAATGACGCTGCACATCAGAGGCTAATCCGGATGTAACCTCTTTGTTACAGGACAATCATCAACTCACCAATGACGCTGCACATCAGAGGCTAATCCGGTTGTAACCTCTTTGTTACAGGACAATCATCAACTCACCAACAATGCTGCACATCAGAGGCATTGAAGAATAGCCATCATTGGCTCCATAGTCACCAATGGTGAACACCCTGTCTGCACTGAGAGGAACGGAATCTGTAGCAGAAAAACAAAGATTAGAACACCAGCAGTAATAACAACCAAAACAAGTCATTGTAGAAATGGGGGAACTTACACTTTTGTTCAGTGACAGGATTTCGAACGATAACCAATTTGGAGACTGCTTGGCTGTGAAGAGGGGAAGTATTGTTGTGTTTTCTATGTTGTTTGAAAAAGACATTTTTGTTGAAATATTACATGTTCTGTTTTGTCTCGTCAATAAAATAACGTCACTCTGCACTTGTTGTGTATTTGCGTGTGTGATAACCAATTCCGTTCAGTTACAGCCTTTCGTGTGTGATAACCAATTCCGTTCAGCTATGGCCTTTTTAGGCTCTTGTAACACTGAGTGTCACGCTTATTCCTGAATGAGAGGTATACAGTTGTCATAGAGGATAGAGAGAGCACACGTTTTCTGTCACTTTATGATTGAGCTTAGTGTACCATGGTCTGGAATTGATCCTCCGAGTGGACAGGTTACTACCACTCCGTGTTCCATGGATTAACTAGGGGTAGGTGTTAGTAGGCCCCTACTGCCTTGATGTTGCCCTTCCTCTCCAATCTTGGATGGATGTTTTAAGCCCCATGATCTTATCCACAGCCTTGATGGTGTGATGTTGGGGATTGGACATGATCCTACCATTTTGTCATTGTCCGAGGGAACGTGCTTTCTGGCTCTATGACTCTGTATATAAGCTGTAGCCAATTTGGGCGAAAAGAGACTGATTTCTGATTTCTGAACGAAGGGAATAAATCCTTGTCGAAAAAGAGACCATCTGCCTCCTCTCCCTGCCTGGGTGAATGCGCGAGTCCCACTAGACGCTCGCTGTTGCTGTCCTCTGTTGCTGTCCTCTGTTGCTGTCCTCTGTTGCTGTCCTCTGTTGCTGTCCTCTGTTGCTGTCCTCTGTTGCTGTCCTCTGTTGCTGTCCTCTGTTGCTGTCCTCTGTTGCTGTCCTCTGTTGCTGTCCTCTGTTGCTGTCCTCTGTTGCTGTCCTCTGTTGCTGTTGCTGTCCTCTGTTGCTGTCCTCTGTTGCTGTCCTCTGTTGCTGTCCTCTGTTGCTGTCCTCTGTTGCTGTCCTCTGTTGCTGTCCTCTGAGTGTCCCCTTGTAGCTGTGTTGTGGTGTTACACTCTATCAACGTACCCCAACCAGAACCAGAACCAGAGACAGGCACTTTACATTAACAACCATAGGCATGCAATAGAAACAACCTCACTCTCCCCCCCCCCCCCCAAACCTCCAAAAAGTGTTTGAAGAAGGCAGTACACTAACCAAGAAAGGACAAAATCAAAGCCGTGCTGCTGGACACAATGTTTCTGGTCTTCTGACCCAGCGTGTTTCCATAGTGTCCACTTCTAGCCGTCCAGAATGGCAGGTGAGATCCACTCATTGTGGGGGCTGAGCCTGTCGTAATTAATATAAAACACAGCAATGATCGAAAGGAACACGAACGTGTAAAACATTGTTTTATCTAATTGTATGATACACTGTATGTCAATATTGTTTTTAATTTATGTCTGCAGTTTCTATATGGTTGGAAATATTAAGTTTGTGTTTGAGAGAGAATGACAAAAAGAGAGAACGAACAAACAGACAAACAAACGAATGAACGAGTTTAATGAATAGGCCGTCTGCCATCAAGATGGGAAGAGTTTTGAGAGGACAGGTTTTCACCAAAGGATGATGTAATGTGTGGAATGCCGAGGGTCCTGCTCTCCGTTCTGATCTACCTGACAGTGACCAAGGAGGGAGCTCTGTTTGGCAGAGTCAAGGGAAGTCATGGCATGATGCTGAGGGTCCTGTTCTCCGTTCTGATCTATCTGACAGTGACCAAGGAGGGAGCTCTGTTTGGCAGAGTCAAGGGAAGTCATGGCATGATGCCGAGGGTCTTGCTCTCCGTTCTGATCTACCTGACAGTGACCAAGAAGGGAGCTCTGTTTGGCAGAGTCAAGGGAAGTCATGGCATGATGCTGATGATCCTGCTCAGTCTCCGTTCTGATCTACCTGACAGTGACCAAGAAGGGAGCTCTGTTTGGCAGAGTCAAGGGAAGTCATGGCATGATGCTGAGGGTCCTGATCTACCTGACAGTGATCAAGAAGGGAGCTCTGTTTGGCAGAGTCAAGGGAAGTCATGGCATGATGCCGAGGGTCCTGCTCTCCGTTCTGATCTACCTGACAGTAACCAAGGAGGGAACTCTGTTTGGCAGAGTCAAGGGAAGCCATGGCATGATGCTGATGATCCTGCTCTCCGTTCTGATCTACCTGACAGTGACCAAGAAGGGGGCTCTGTTTGGCAGAGTCAAGGGAATTCATGACATGATGCTGATGATCCTGCTCTCCGTTCTGATCTACCTGACAGTGACCAAGAAGGGGGCTCTGTTTGGCAGAGTCAAGGGAAGTCATGGCATGATGCTGATGATCCTGCTCTCCGTTCTGATCTACCTGACAGTGACCAAGAAGGGGGCTCTGTTTGGCAGAGTCAAGGGAAGTCATGGCATGATGCTGATGATCCTGCTCTCCGTTCTGATCTACCTGACAGTGACCAAGGAGGGGGCTCTGTTTGGCAGAGTCAAGGGAAGTCATGGCATGATGCTGATGATCCTGCTCTCCGTTCTGATCTACCTGACAGTGACCAAGAAGGGGGCTCTGTTTGGCAGAGTCAAGGGAATTCATGACATGATGCTGATGATCCTGCTCTCCGTTCTGATCTACCTGACAGTGACCAAGAAGGGGGCTCTGTTTGGCAGAGTCAAGGGAAGTCATGGCATGATGCTGATGATCCTGCTCTCCGTTCTGATCTACCTGACAGTGACCCAGAAGGGGGCTCTGTTTGGCAGAGTCAAGGGAAGTCATGGCATGATGCTGAGGGTCCAGCTCTCCGTTCTGATCTACCTGACAGTGACCAAGAAGGGGGCTCTGTTTGGCAGAGTCAAGGGAAGTCATGGCATGATGCTGATGATCCTGCTCTCCGTTCTGATCTACCTGACAGTGACCCAGAAGGGGGATCTGTTTGGCAGAGTCAAGGGAAGTCATGGCATGATGCCGAGGAGAAGTGAAGGCTACACAGGGAGGGAGAGAGAGGGGGGGGGGGGGGAGAGAAACTTGAAAACTTAAAAACTTAAACTTTATTTTCCAAGGAGAGAGAGAGAGAGAGAGAGAGAGAGAGAGAGAGAGAGAGAGAGAGAGAGAGAGAGAGAGAGAGAGAGAGAGAGAGAGAGAGAGAGAGAGAGAGAGAGAGATTTTATATTTTGAAGCTATCATTGCAGATTTATCCGTGTATGACAACGAATGTCATTTTCAGTGAAGCATTGTGCTGAGAAGAAATATAAAAAAGGTCATCTGATGCTGGTCTCTATGTGTCTCAACACACCCGTGGGTCGACCTGGTATTGCAGTACCTCCAGGATCGACCTGGTATTGCAGTACCTCTAGGATCGACCACTATCTTTACACACAGAAATGTCCCATATGTACCTGTACCAGTCCAGAGGACGTTAAACTCATTTCCCTTCTATGTGTCTCTTCTCTGCTGCTTCACGTGGAAGGGAACTCGAAGAGGACGTGCAGTGGGCCCAGTAGAAGAGGACTGTGCGAGACCTTCAAAGCGCTGGTCACTTTAATGGTATCTTACAGATACAGTTTTGAAAGAAGACAGTAAAAGCACGTAAATAGAAACAAAATGCACCACCTACACATTCTTTTAACCAAACGAATTAGGGAAACGCAAAGACAGAAAAATACAAGCGCGGATTCGCAATCGTTTGTGGCGTGCGACAATTGAAAACGAAACATCATTTTAAAGAGCAGCCTCGATTTGAAGTGCGACAATTTTGTCAATATGTGCTGTAGCATCGTCCACCCCCATACATTCATTCACATCACACCAGGCATTTGGTTTTCGGGAGGTTAAGCGGCACCCAGCGCACATGACGTATAATCTTTAAGAAGTCTCGCACAACAACGGACTAGGTCACGTGACATGCAACTAAATCTATTAAAGACCCACTCTCTCCCTTGTTTCAAATAATGTGTTACATCGTGACATGCAACCAAAGTCTATTAAAGACCCACTAGGTCTTACCACAATCTCTCCCTTGTTTCAAATGTGTTACATCGTGACATGCAACCAGTCTATTAAAGACCCACTAGGTCTTACCACAATCTCTCCCTTGTTTCAAATGTGTTACATACAACATAAAAACTGCTACAAACTCTCCCTTGTTGTGAAATAAAAATTAACGATTCATCAAGTTCAAGTTTTTCCATAAACATGGGTAAAATTCACCAAATAAATTCTAAAGACTAAACTCCCCTGAAAAAAAATGTTGACCTTTCTTAAAATGATTAAAATTCAAAACTAAGCTTTAAACACAAAACATTGTTTATGTTTTTCTTTTGACAAAACTTATGTTCTTCATGCTTGCAAAGTCCTTTCACAGTGATTTAACTGTATGACATTGTGATTTTCAACATTGTGGACCCCAAGACATCAACATAAATAGTCACCCCTTGAAGCGTCAATATTCCTTCATTCATCCATTCACAACATAATCCTTGAATCTCTCTGGTGGCTTTGTCATTCTTGTGGAATGCCGACTAGCCTGAATCTGGGGTGGTGGCTCAGTGTTGGTTTGTCTGTCTGTCTGACTGCCAGTTTGGTCATCAGTTTTCCTCTGAGTCTCTTCTGTTCTGTTTTCTGTTTGTGCTTTGTACTTGACAAAAGGCTTTGTGTGTGCAATGTTTCTTCTGTATCTCGCACGATTTGTAGGTGACTCAAGGACAACTTCGGATCCTTGTCTCTGAACAACTTTGTATGGGTTTGGCTCAAAAGTTGCAGTGAGTTTATCTTGCTGCTTCTTCTGAAGTAAAACTTCGTCACCGACGGTGGTTTCCCTATCTGTTGCTTTGCGTTTTTCATCTGCGTACTGTTTTCCGACTTCCTTTTGGATTCGGTCCCGATCTCGGACGTTTTCATCGATTTCCGACCTCACGGCTGAATCAAGCTCTGGTAGCTTTGTTCGAAGTTTCCATTTGAAAAACAACTCGGCAAGACTCACACCTGTCGTTTGATGTGGTGTGGTTCTGTATGCCAGAAGAAAGTTATCCAGTTCTTCCTTCCAATCTTTCCCTTCGGCCTGTGCAATTTTGATCGCTTTCATCAAAGTTCGATTCTGGCGTTCAACTTCCCCATTGGCCTGTGGCCACAGCGGGGTCGAAAACTTGTGTTCTACATTGTTTTCCACCATGAAATCTTTGAATTCGCAAGAAGCGAACTGTGGTCCATTATCTGATTTAATGGACTTTGGTACACCGTACCTTGTAAACAAATGTTTCAGCTCAGTGATGATTTTGGCTGAAGTTGTAGATTTCAAGACAACAATCTCGAAAAATCTACTGTAGTAGTCAGCTACTACAAGCACAGAATCACCTGATGGAAGTGGTTCTAGCAAATCAATTGCCAGATCTTCCCAGGGACTTTCTGGCATCTGGGTTCGAATCATGGGCTCTGGTGAGGATGGCTGACTGACTAGTTGACATGGGTGACACGCTCTGACTTGCCTTTCAATGTCCCTGTCCATCCCTGCCCACCATACCTTTGTTCGGAGTCTCTCTTTTGTCTTTGTGATCCCCTGGTGGCCTTCATGAGCGATTTCAATCACTTTTCCGTACAGGGATTCTGGGATGACTATCCTAGTTCCCCTAAGAACAAGTTTTCCAAGGCAGGTAAGTTCGTTGCGCAAGCTTTTGTATGCCACGTTGGGGCACTTTTCCCACTTTCCTGTCTGAATGCACTCTCGAACAGCACTCAGCTCTTTGTCTACTGCGGACGCTTGTTCTATTTCGCAGGCTGTCATGGCGAACGGAACAGCTTTTTGTGCACAGAAATAGACGTACTCTTCAGCAACATTCCGACCTTCTTCTGTTTTGCTTTCTTTGACAAGCCTCGACAACGAATCTGCAATGTTCTGAGATCCCGGTTTGTACTCGACTTTGAATGAATAACTCCGCAGTCGGAGTACCCATCTTTCAATCCGTGCGGACTGTTTTGATCTTGGCGAATAGATGAACTGAAGAGGTCTGTGATCCGTCTCAAGCGTGAACTGCAAACCATACACATATTGATGGAAGCGTTCACATGCCCACACTATAGCGAGAGCTTCCTTCTCTGTTTGTGAGTATTTGCGCTCAACAGCGGTCAAATTTCGGCTCGCATAGAAAATTACACGCTTTTCACCGTTTTGGATATGCGTGAGAACTGCACCCAATCCAACTGGACTGGCATCTGTGATGATTCTGGTCTCTGCTTCGACATCAAAGTACGCAAGATTTTCCGATTTTGCGAGTTCGTCTTTCAAAAGTTGAAATGCGTTCTCTTGTTTTGGTCCCCACTGGAAAGTTTCGTTCTTTCGCGTCAGTTTGTGAAGTGGCTCTGCTTTTGTCGCGAAATTCTGAATGAAACGAGCACTGAACTGAGCCAAACCAAGAAACTGCGCACCTCGGATGCACATGTTGGCCGTTTTGAGTTTTTCACTGCCTCAACCTTGGCGGCTGTCGGACCGATCCCTTTGTCTGAGAGCAGAAACCCCATGAACTGCAGTTCTGACATGCGGTAAACGCATTTTTCCGGGTTCAATGTCAGTCCCTTTTCTTTCAATGTCTTCAAGACAGTGTCCAGCCTCCGATCGTGTTCTTCAGCTGACGAACCGTAAATGATGTCATCTGTCATGTTGCGTTGTCCTTCACAATTTCTGAGTACGTTCTGAATAGTATGTTGGTACAGTTCCGGAGCGAACGTGACACCAAACATTAACCGCTTGTATCGAAACAAACCGATGTGAGTGGCAAATGTTGTGACGTGACGCTCGAGCTGGTGAAACCCCCATTTCAGATCTAGTTTTGAAAACACCGAACTGCCATTCATTTCCAAGAGTGTTTCTTCAATAGTTGGAATAGGAAATCTTTCGCATTCGATAGCTTCATTTGCTTGCCTCATGTCAACGCTTAATCGAATATCTTCCGAATTTTGCTTTGGTACGACCACAATAGGACTGACCCATGTTGTGGGTCCATCTGCCCGTTCGATAATATCGAGTTTTTCTAACTCCGATATCTTCTTCTCAATCTTCGAACGGTGACTGAATGGAACGCGCCGCACGCTCTGAGCGACAGGTTTAACATCAGTTTTGACATGCAACTTCACCTGCTCATCTTTCAGTTTTCCCAAATCCTCTGAAAACAAACTTTGGTACTCTGCTTTCTGTTCTGGTTTTTCAGTAACTGAACATGCAGTGTGTGTAGGTAAACCGAGTTTGAGAACCCCTAGCTGTTCTGCAGTGTCTTTACCTAACAGTGAAACATTGCTCTTTCCTTCTATCACTGTGAATTCTGCTGTTGTCTTGTCAGCATAACCAAAAATGTTCACATCTGCAGTGAATGTGCCTGCAACCATGAGTGGCTGTTTCTGTGCGAATGCGTACAGTTTGTTTGTTTGTGCATCTGCTTTTCTGTTAGAGTGGCATTTGACTTTGCCCTTCTTCATCTTTTCCCATGTTTGTCTATCAACAATGTTGCAGCTTGACCCTGAGTCTACCACCATAGGAACACAAACACCACCAACATTCACATTCACCATAAACTTTCGTCCACATCCATTCGCAAAAGTAAAATCATCATTATCTTCCACATCATCCTGTACAATATTCACTGCTTTAGATTTGCACACGCACGCGAAATGTCCAGGTTTCTGACATTTTGAACAAGTGTTCCCTCGGGCAGGACAATTCTTGTCTCTTGCAAAATGTCCTACTCTCCCACATCGAAAACATGTCAACTTATCTTTCCCCTCATTTGAACTGTTACCACTTCTACCCCCATCATTTCCCTTTTGCTTTCCTCTACCCCCTACTGCACCAACTGTCTCTGAATCACTGTCTCAAACCATCATCTTGAACTCAGAGAGGGTGGCTTCATGAACTTGGGCTGTTTCAACTAACTGTTTTAATGTCAATTCCCTTTTTTCTAACAGTTTAGCTTTCAAACGCCTATCTTGACATTTGTCAACACACTGATCGCGAATGTTTTCATCACGTTTATTCCCAAAGTTGCAAAACTCTGCTTGTTGCCTCAGTCGGGTGACTATTGAACCACTGTTTCGTCATCTTGTTGCACCATTTGACGAAACACATGTCGTTCGAAAATCTCGTTCTTCTGGGCCAAAAAATGCGCGTCAAGAGCTGCAATTGCGTCATCGTATGACTCTGTAGTCGGTTGCAATGTTTCGAAAATTGTTTGTACTTCTATTCCTGCACAATGCAGCAGTAACGGCTTTTTCTGTGCGTTGCCAACGTCCCCCCTTGCCGCAATATACAGCTCGAAGCCCTTTTTCCACCGGACCCACCGTGTGGACACATTCGTTGGTTCCCCTGAAGGATCAAAGGTGGAGACACAAGGCAAGTTGCCCGCCATGTGTAAGTGTTCCAGTTTTCACACCCGTTTTCGCTTTTGCCGTAGTCACCGATCAGTTCACCCCCCGTTTCGCACCCGTTTCACCTCGTCGCCAATTTGTAGCATCGTCCACCCCCATACATTCATCCACATCACACCAGGCATTTGGTTTTCGGGAGGTTAAGCGGCACCCAGCGCACATGGTGTATAATCTTCAAGAAGTCTCGCACAACAACGGACTAGGTCACGTGACATGCAACTAAATCTATTAAAGACCCACTAGGTCTTACCACATGTGCGACAATTTTGGACCGACCCGACAGACAGACAGACAGACAGACCAACAAAGTGAGTAATAGGTTTGTGGCTTGAGCCACAAACAAAAATTAATAAAAGAAGATAACTTACGTCAAGAGTGTGGCTTTGTGTGTGTGTGGCTATGGAAAACACCCACCTCAGACGAGTATTTATCAATTTGATCACAGTCAGAGGCTACCTCTACTACCAACGTTGCTCAAGACATTTAATTGAATTACCCGCAATCTTTCACAGCGTGTGTGTAAAGCGCAACGTCGAATTGGGTCGACGAAGCGTGCAATCCCTGCTACGCCACGTTATGTTGCAGTCCCAGGATTGGTTGCAATGTTATTCAACTTTGAGGAAGTCCCAATAGTTTCCTAATAAATTATATAACCATGTATTACAGTAAGTTGACCCCCAAGTGAGCTTATCACATTTTGTCGAATTAGCCATATACCTTGTGGAACAAACTACTTTGGGATAGAATTGATTAGGGAGCTGAGGTGTTTTTTCTTCATACAGTACACCCCGCTTACAGTAAAGTGCAGGGGAGCAAGGCTTTTCCTTTACTATAACAGGTTTTTCTTATAAACGATGTTCGGATATAGTAAAGTTTTGATGATATTTTTTACCTTATCCGATGACGTTTTTTAAAGTCAAAGCTAACGTAAAATACTAAATATAAACCCATCCTACCCCTTCCTCATAATTATTATGGGTTGAGGTCCAAAAAGGTGATTGGGTTTATACATGGTATATTTCCCTGTGCACAAAACAAAACTAGCTGTAAAAGCATATAATGTACAACCTCTAACTTCCAGAATCGCCTTTGAATCTAGTCATGCATGCACACACACATGCGTGAGCGCGCACGCACACACACACACACACACACACACACACACACACACACACACACACACACACACACTGTGACCGAACCATTTGCCTGCGGACATTTCGCCTATGGACACTTTGCCTACGATCATTATGCCTATGGTCACCATGCTCATAAGCTTATCCCTAAATAGACCGAAAGTTGCGTACCAGAGTTACTCCCTTTGTTTGTAGGTACAATCACAAGCTAGCACATTAAAAGTGTGTGGGCGTATGTACCGCTGTTTAGGCTGTCTGTCTGTCTTTTACTATTTTCTCTCGTCTCTCTGACCGACTGACTGTCTGTCTGTCTGTCTGTCTGTCTTTTTCTCTGTCTGTTTGGTATGTCTCTGTCTCTCTATCTACTGTTTGTTATCTGCCTCTTGTCTATTTCTCTGCGTCTCCCTTGTCTGTATGCCTCTCTCTTTCTCTCTATCTTTCCTGTATGTCTGTATGCCTCTCTCTTTCTCTCTATCTTTCCTGTATGTCTGTATGCCTCTCTCTTTCTCTCTATCTTTCCTGTATGTCTGTATGCCTATCTCTTTCTCTCTGTCTTTCCTGTATGTCTGTATGCCTCTCTCTTTCTCTCTGTCTTTCCTGTATGTCTGTATGCCTCTCTCTTTCTCTCTATCTTTCCTGTATGTCTGTATGCCTCTCTATTTCTCTCTATCTTTCCTGTATGTCTGTATGCCTCTCTCTTTCTCTCTATCTTTCCTGTATGTCTGTATGCCTCTCTCTTTCTCTCTGTCTTTCCTGTATGTCTGTATGCCTCTCTCTTTCTCTCTATCTTTCCTGTATGTCTGTATGCCTCTCTTTCTCTCTATCTTTCCTGTATGTCTGTCTGCCTCTCTGTTTCTCGTCTGTCTGTTTGTCTCTCGTCTACCAGTCAGTCTCGCTCTCTGTCTCTGTCTGTCTGTCTCTCTCTCTCTCTCTCTCTCTCTCTCTCTCTCTCTCTCTCTCTCTCTCTCTCTCTCTCTCTCTCTCGTTCTCGTCCGTCTCTGTTTCAATTTGTTTGTCTGTCTATGTTTCTCTCTGTCTTGTCTGTATGGCATCTGTCTCTGTTTCTATGTCTGTCTGCATAGTGTCTGTTATCTGTATCTTATCTACGTGTCTGTGTCTGCCCTTCTCTCTGTGTCTTTCCCGTCTGTCTATTGTCTGTCTGTCTCTGTTTTTGTCTCTCTTTCTCCCATCTGCCACTGTTTCTCTCTAGTTTGTCTGTCTGTTTCTGTCTCTCTCTTTCTGTCTCCTGTCTGTCTGTCTCTCTCTCATCCGTCTGTCCCATCCTCTTTGTCTCCGCCTGTCTCTCTTGTCACGTCTTCCTGTTACTTTCCTTTCGTTCTGTTTCTCTGTATCTCTCTCATTTGTCTCTGCCTTTTTTGTCTCTGTCTCTTATCTGCCTGTCTTCCTGTCTGTCTTTGCTTCTGTCTGTTTGTCAGTCTCTCTCTCTCTCTCTCTCTCTCTCTCTCTCTCTCTCTCTCTCTCTCTCTTCTCTCTCTCTCTCTCTCTCTCTCTCTCTCTCTCTCTCTCTCTCTCTCTGCCGTCTGTTTGTCTGCCTCTGTATCTCTTGTCTGTCTCTGAGAGAGAGAGAGAGAGAGAGAGAGAGAGAGAGAGAGAGAGAGAGAGAGAGAGAGAGAGAGAGAGAGAAGAGAGAGAAAGAGAGTATAGACAGACAAATGATGACGCATTCAGATTGAAAGGCAGATAGACGAGAGAGAGAGAGAGAGAGAGAGAGAGAGAGAGAGAGAGAGAGAGAGAGAGAGAGAGAGAGAGAGAGAGAGAGAGAGGGGTGGGGGGTGGGGGGGTGTCATGCACATACATACATACATGCATGATATAGACAGACAGAAAGACAGCCAGACATAGACAGAGCGGGGTGGAGACAGAGGAGACAGAAAGAGATAGACAGACAGACAGGGAAACAGACAGGTGAGAGAATGAAAGAGACAGAGGCAAAGGCAGAGAGACAGACAAGAAAGATTGGAAGAGAGACATACAGACAAACAGACAAAGACAGTGAGACAGAGATAAAGATGCGAAACACTCAGGCAGACAGACAATCCACAGAGACAGACGGAAGAAAGCGAGAAATAGAGACAGAGCGAGTGAGGAAAGAGAATAAAAGTCAGACATTGAGAGACAGACATAGAGAGAGAGGGAGAGAGAGAGAGAGAGAGAGAGAGAGAGAGAGAGAGAGAGACAGAGACAAACATACAGACAAAGAAAGACAGAGACTGCGTATTTTCGTCCTTGCAGTACATGTTTCTACCTTTTCCTTGCCTACTCTCTTGGGCCTGGTTGTACCTACTAACAAGGGAAATAACTCTCTTTTCTGTGTAGATACCCATTTAGGAAGTAGCCCTAATAGTCAGTATAGGTCTTCCGCGATTGTCCGCCCTGTCATGTCTTTGAAGTGAACGTGACACGCCGTAACAGGGTAGGGAATAGAGGAACGGACGGGATGGTTTTTGTTTTTGACTGTCGTAACTTTGCATCACGCGCATTGACGGGTGTCTTGGGAACAGTAAAAGGCTAACGGGATGGTTTTTGTTTTTGACTGTCGTAACTTTGCATCACGCGCATTGACGGGTGTCTTGGGAACAGTAAAAGGCTAACGGGATGGTTTTTTGTTTTTGTTTTAAGAAATTATAATGTATTGTTATCTAGTTTTTCACGCGCATCTGTTGGACACGCGAGTGTTTGTGTGTGTTATGTCTTTGCGAGGCATGGTGATGTATGTTCGCCTAAATGCATACATGCGTGCTTGGGCATATGCGTGTTTATGTGCATGATGGTTTTGTTTTTGATGTCGTGTTTGTTTGCGTGCGTGTGTGCACATTCGCGAGCGTACTTGCTTGCGTGCGCATGCGCGTATTTGCATAATCATGTACATACTATGGTACGTGCGTGCGCGCGCGTGTGTGTGTTTGTGCGAGTGAGAACTAGTCGCGCACACGCGTGCACACACGCACTTGCACGTACACACGCATACATGGTACGCGCGCGCGCGTGTGTGTGCGCACACACACACACACACACCACACACACACACACACACACACACACACACACACACCGAGGGAGGGATCGGTGGTGGGGGTGGTTGACAGGCTGGTAACAAAATAAAGAATGTGTTTGCTAATTGCGGGACTGTAGACCTACCGCGCGGGGCGTCTTATTGACACGAGTTGACAAGTTTACGATGGGTGAGATAAGAGTCAGTCACAAGTACAGGCGCGAGTTTCTCTAGATAACGGTCGCCGCGCGAATAACGCTCACGCCAAACGGGACTTAAGAAACACTTTAGAAAAGCGTTTGCGGAAGAAGAATACAAGCTCTTGTCTGATTGGTCGAACTGTTTTTTATTATTTTAACCAATCTTAGCAAACTATTAATGGACCAATCAAAAGCAAGAAATGTATTCACTCCATGCTAAAATAGTTCGTGGCTCGCTACCTAGATGACAGCCACAAAACGTTTTTGGCGAACGTCGCGAAAGATGTGTTTCTTAATACCGTTTTTGCCGATTTGCGCCCACGCTACGTAACGTTAGCCCTTGTGAAACTCAACCCAGGCCGCCTGCAGATGGCTTAATTTATTCTGTCCAAGCTTAGCGTGAGTGGTCAGAGGAACTGAACGAGGTGTCAAAGGCGTACTGCGCGGTGGTCAGTAATGTAACACGTCTCTGCTATCGGTGCCCGTATCATGATCAAAGACGATGAGAGAGAGAGAGAGAGAGAGAGGGGGGGGGGGGGGGGGAGTTGTGCGAGTTGTAGTAGAAAAAACCTGAAATATTCTTTAAAATAAATAAATAGGCAGACAGATAGACAGATACATAAATTTTTAAAATTTGATATATTATGAACGATCCGAGATAGTGATGTTCTTATAAGAGTTTGTCTTAGTCAAGTACAAATAATAATAAAGTGATACGCGAATTACCGTTAGTTCATAATCATTGAAACACATTTTTTAAGTTATTGCTAAATTCTGAGGGTTAGGTACTGCAAAAGCATGAAACTCCCTAGGTTTTAAACCATAAACATGGTCTAAAGCCAGAGACTAAAATCATCATAAGGCCCTTAAAAGTAACGACAATTGCCTGACACTTTGCAGGAATAATGTTTGTTATGTTCTTGTTATATAAAGCAAATAAACAAGATACAATCCCTTGCCATATGTTAACACAAGAGGAAACACCTACCCTACACCCCTCTAAAATCAATATTTTGACTACAAGCAGAGACAAAAATCATCATAAGTCCTTTAAAAGTATCGACAATTGTTTGAAACTTTACAGGAATAATGTTTGTTATGTTCTTGTTATATGCAACAAATAAACAAGATACAATCCCTTGCCATTGTTTGAAAAACTCAAAGGGAAATACATGCTCCCACCCTCCTCTAAAAACCAATATTTTGACTACGATCAAGAGACTAAAAGCATCATAAGTCACTTAAAAGTACCGATAATTGCCTTAATTTTTGCAGGAATAATGTTTGTCATGACCTTGTCATATAAAGCAAATAAACAAGATACAATCATAGATACAATTATAGTGCACGTTTTAATACTGTTTATTAAGCCTGTAATTGTACGCTTTAATGTCCTCAGGGTTAAATACATTTGTTTGAATTGAATTGAATTTGATGTGGAGATTATATCCTATTCAAAGAAAACACTATGTGCCACATTGAAAAAATTCAAAAAAAGAAAGAAGAAAAAAAAACACCAAAATAAAAAATAAAAAAATAAAAAAAAAAAAAAAAATAAATAATTTCAAAAAAAAAAAAAAAAAATGGGAACTTATGGATAAGCAAAAGAATAAGGCTAAAAAAAAAACCAAATAAAAAAAAATAAGATCTCCAAAGTAAAAAAAAAGTAAAAAAAAAAAAAAAAATAAAAAAAAAAAAAAAAATAAAAAAAAAAAAAAAAAAAAAAAAAAAACTTTGCAAATAAATAAAAAAAAAAAAAAAAAATAATAAAAAAAAAAATTAATTAAAAAATGTTAAATCACATAAAACAGCAAATAAAAAAAAAAAAAGAAACAAGGATATAACAAAAAAAAATAAAAAATGCTTCATACTTGAAAGACAAGAGGAACACAGCAAACTGTAAAAATATAAATAAATCCCAATGGGAACGTATGGATAAGTCTGGCTACGAGCTAAGACTCAAAAAATGTTCCATATCAGTCTCTGGTACAAATAGTATAATAATTGGAATACAACAGTCGTATTAACAGGAATAAATATTTCAGATTAACATTCTTGTCATACATGAAACAGAAACGAGACAGCCAACTGCAAGACGTGGTACTCTCTCTCTGTCTCTGTCTCTACTCTGTCTCTCCTGTCTCTCCTCTCTCTCTCTCTCTCTCTCATAACTCTCTCTCCGTTCCCCCATCTCCTCTCGTCTCTCTCTCTCTCCTCTCTTCTCTCCGCTTAAAAAAAATTGTGTCAAGAGGGGTGGGGGGAGGTGGTGGTTGTGTGTGTTGTGTGTGTGTGTGTGTGTGTGTGTGTGTGTGTGCTGTGTGTGTGCCTAAAAGAAGGATGGGGCAAACAATTGTTTAGTTTAATTCTTTTGGTTGTTCTTTGTATTTATGTTTGGTTTCTTTTCTTCATTTCCTTCTTTTTTTTTTGCATGAGGACTGGACGAAAAAAAAAAAAAAAGAAAAGAAATGTTGCTAATCTAATTAACAACCTCAATAAAGAAAACTTATTCATTAATGTCATTCATTCTCTCTCTCTCTTCTTTCTACTCTCCTCTCTCTCCCTATCTCTCTTCTCTCTCTCTCTCTCTAATCTCTCCTCCTCTCTCTCTCTCTCTCCACACTCAAACAAAAAAAACATATAGTTTATTGTTTAATTTTAGTGATATCTCTCTCTCTCTTCTCTCTCTCTCTCTCTCTCAGTCTCTCTCTCTCTCTCTCTCTGCCTCTCTCTCTCTCTCTCACACACACACACACACAAAATTTTATTGTTTTATTTTATTGTTCTCTCTCTCTCTCTCTCCTCTCAACACTCAAACACAAATAATTATATTTTATTGTTAAATTTAGTGTTCTCTCTCTCTCTCTCTCTCTCTCTCCTCTCTCTCCTCGCCTCTCTCTCTTTCTCTCTCTCTCTCTTTCTCGCCTCACCTCCTCCTCTCTCTTCTCTCTCTCTCTCTCTCTCTCTCTCTCTCTCTCTCTCTCGTCTCTCGCACCTCTCTCTCTCTCTCTCTCTTAGTTTTTTTTATGTTTTTTTATATCTCTTGTCATGTTTAATTTGTACATAAATATTGCATAAATATGAGTTTTTGTTTGTTTTGTTTTGTTGCTTTTTGTGTTGTTGTTTTTCTATGGGGGATACACATACACATACGCACGAGCGCGCAGAGAGAGAGAGAGAGCGAGAGAGGAGAGAGATTGGGAGGAGAGAGAATTCTAGAGTAATGAGAGATAGAGAGAGAGAGAGAGAGAGAGGAGAGAGAGAGCGAGAGACGCTTGCCAAGAGAGAGAGAGAGGAGCAGAGAGAGAGAGAGAGAGAGAGAGCAAGTAAACGACGCTCAACTATTTTTGTTTATGTAAGCATATAGGGCGTACAACGCTTTTTTTCAATAAACTCTGTGGCACGCACAAAAATTCAAGAAGAAAACCCCCCACAAAAAACAATCAAGAAAAATTCAACATTACGACAAAAATAACAATCACTGAAATGAACATAACAAGACCTTGTTTACCACAAGATATGTGGAAGGTGAACAGAGGAGTGGGAATGGGGGGAGGGGGACTGAGAAATGGGAGAGATGGGTAGTCACGATAGAAGTGACAACTACTGTCAATGGCAGCAGTGTGATGGTTTCTCATATTAGTCAACGTTTATCGGCCATTTAATGTCCAGCTGCAATTCACAATGCTAGTTATCAAGCAATGTGTGCCATCTGTTACTGTTAATTTGTTTTGACTGCCTTCAGCTCGTTTTCGTTATTAACATCAGCGTGCATTCATCAACGTTAATGCAATAGTTGATCAAACGCTTTTAATCATTGGTTGACATTACCAAGCAATGTGTGCCATCTGTTACTGTTCATTTGTTTTCTCTGCCTTACAGCTCGCTTTCGTTATTAACACATCAGCGTGCATCACAAGGACACACACACAAACACCACACACACACTAATCCAGACACACCACACACACACACACTCCTTACACCACATTACACACACACACACACACACACACACACACACAACACACACACACACACACACACACACACACACACTCACGCCTCGCTACGCACACACGCACGCACACGCACACGCACACGCACACACACACATACACACACATACACGCGCACACCACATACACTGGACACACACACACACCACACCACAATCACACACACACACACACACCGTTTCGGGACCAACTAAAAATAAACATGACAGAGACTAGTAACATAATAATAATATAAAGTAATAATAATAATAATAATAATAAACAATAATAACAATGATGATGATGAGCATTTTCATAGCGCCTATTTTCCTTACGGAGCTCTAAGCGCTTCACAAAAGAGTATTAAAAAAACCAGAAAAAAATGAATAACACATTGTCACATACTAGACATGACATAGGGAAATTGAGGACAATCACGCAATAAAAAACAATGTCATAAACATACACGCGCATACAACTTCACACACACAGGCACACATACACACACAACCCATACTCACATACATGCATAGACACAGACACACACATGCGTGTGCATACGCGCATACACACAAGTCCTCCCCCCTTTTCTTCCCCCTCCCATGCATACATACAGAGAGAGAGAGAGAAGAAGAGAGAGAGAGAGAGAGAGAAGATGAGAGAGAGAGGAGAGAGAGAGAGAGAGAGAGAGGTGGGGTGGAGAGAGAGAGGTGGGGTGGAGAGAGAGAGAGGTGGGGTGGAGAGAGAGAGGGTGGGTGGAGAGAGAGGAGGTGGGGTGGAGAGAGAGAGAGGGGGAGAGAGAGAGAGTTCCGAAGACAGTCTTTTTTGCTTTCCACAAATAATGGTTCGGTTTATTTTGTTTATTTCTTCGTCTGTATGTCGGTTTTGATTGTGTGTGTTGTCTTTCATTATATGTTGTATGTTCATTTGATGTACACTCATCCCTTTGCATAATAATAATAATAAACGGATATTTATATAGCGCTTTTTATCGAGCACAAAGCGCTTTACAATCAGCATTGAAAACACTCACACACGCACACACACACAGACACACACGCACCAGACACACACGCAAAACAGTAGACACACACGCACGTACGTGCACGCACGAGAGTGAACGCGTTCTTGCACACAGACATACTGATTGTCAATGAGGAAATTTTTGTGTGTGAAAAAAATGATATAAAAAGAAAAACACTTTTTTAAAAAGTACTAGATAATTATAGAAAAGCAGAAAACACAGTAAAATGTCGGGGGTAGGGAAAAGGAAAACAATTAATATTCTGTTTAATCAGACAAGAAAGGAAAACAATTAATATTCTGTTTAATCAGACAAGAAAGGAAAACAATTAATATTCTGTTTAATCAGACAAGAAAGGAAAACAATTAATATTCTGTTTAATCAGACAAGTAAAGAAAGGCGGTTGTTACTTTCCGGAACAAGGGGAAAACGTTCTATGTACCGAAACTCGGGAACAGTTCACATAGCTTTGATTTAAAAAAAAAGAAAAAAAAGGAAAACAAGAATAAAACCCAACAGAATGATTAAAGATCCATCTAAACAGAAAGAACACAGAAACAGAGTGAAAGGCAATGTTATCTCATCAATTTTTTCGGTGCCATAGCCCGATGAGGTTTAATTGAGGCGTGGTTACCGCTACAACCATCTGCATTAATAAAAAAAAAATCGGGACTTTACTGGTTCGTACTGCCTCCGGGCATCGCCTCCAGTTAGTGGTTCCACCATAATTTTTTTTTTTTGATATTTGCAAAATGTCCCATATGTGTCTGATTCAGACCGAGAGGACGTAAAACACAATTTTCGCCACGGCAAATGTTTCAAAAATACAACATAACATTTGGACTGTGCACAGTGGAGGTGGAGCTGGACGTTGTATTTTTTTCTGTTTATAAATAGTAAAGAATAGAGAAAATGATGTGATCCCTTGTCTGTTTATAAAATAGTAAAGAAAGTGATGTGTTGCATTGCCTGTTTATAAAATAGTAAAGAGTAGAGAAAGTGATGTGATGCATTGTCTGTTTATAAAGAGTAAAGGATAGACAAAGTGATGTGTTGCATTGTCTGTTTTATAGAATAGAAAAGAGTAGAGAAAGTGATGTGATGCATTGTCTGTTTATAAAATAGTAAAATAAAGTGATGTGTTGCATTGTCTGTTTATAAATAGGAAAGAATAGAGAAAGTGATGTGTTGCATTGTCTGTTTAAGCATAGTAAAGAGTAGAGAAAGTGATGTGTTGCATTGTCTGTTTAAGCATAGTAAAGAGTAGAGAAAGTGATGTGTTGCATTTCTGTTGATAAAGAGTAGAGAAAGTGCTGAAAGTGATGGTTGTGTGCATTTGTATTTTTTTTGATAAATAGGAAAGAATAGAGAAAGTGATGTGTTCCATTGTCTGTTAATAAAGAGTAAAGAGTAGAGAAAGTGATGTGTTGCATTGTCTGTTGATAAATAGTAAAGAGTAGAGAAAGTGATGTTGCATTGTCTGTTTATAAATAGTAAAGAGCAGAGAAAGTGATGTGTTGCATGTCTGTTTATAAATAGTAAAGAGTAGAAAAAGTGATGTGTTGCATTATCTGTTTATAAATAGTAAAGAGTAGAAAACGTGATGTGTTGCATTGTCTGTTTATAAAAAAGTAAAGAGTAGAGAACGTGATGTGTTGCATAGGAGCCCTCATACAGCTGTCCCCTGTCTTTAAACAAAGGCAGCATTATGGAGCGTAACAATAGACACCACTCAGTGGATCATGGAGCCCTCATACAGCTGTCCCCTGTCTATAAACAAAGGTAGCATTATGGAGCGTAACAATAGACACCACTCAGTGGATCATGGAGCCCTCATACAGCTGTCCCCTGTCTATAAACAAAGGCAGCATTATGGAGCGTAACAATAGACACCACTCAGTGGATCATGGAGCCCTCATACAGCTGTCCCCTGTCTATAAACAAAGGTAGCATTATGGAGCGTAACAATAGACACCACTCAGTGGATCATGGAGCCCTCATACAGCTGTCCCCTGTCTATAAACAAAGGTAGCATTATGGAGCGTAACAATAGACACCACTCAGTGAAGCCCTCATACAGCTGTCCCCTGTCTATAAACAAAGGTAGCATAATGGAGCGTAACAATAGACACCACTCAGTGAAGCCCTCATACAGCTGTCCCCTGTCTATAAACAAAGGTAGCATTATGGAGCGTAACAATAGACACCACTCAGTGAAGCCCTCATACAGCTGTCCCCTGTCTATAAACAAAGGTAGCATTATGGAGCGTAACAATAGACACCACTCAGTGGATCATACAGCAGTCCCCTGTCTATAAACAAAGGTAGCATAATGGATAACAATAGCTCAGTGAAGCCCCATACAGCTGTCCCCTGTCTATAAACAAAGGTAGCATTATGGAGCGTAACAATAGACACCACTCAGTGGATCATGAAGCCCTCATACAGCTGTCCCCTGTCTATAAACAAAGGTAGCATTATGGAGCGTAACAATATACACCACTCAGTGGATCATGAAGCCCTCATACAGCTGTCCCCTGTCTATAAACAAAGGTAGCATTATGGAGCGTAACAATAGACACCACTCAGTGGAGCCCTCATACAGCTGTCCCCTGTCTATAAACAAAGGCAGCATTATGGAGCGTAACAATAGACACCACTCAGTGGAGCCCTCATACAGCTGTCCCCTGTCTATAAACAAAGGTAGCATTATGGAGCGTAACAATAGACACCACTCAGTGGAGCCCTCATACAGCTGTCCCCTGTCTTTAAACAAAGGTAGCATTATGGAGCGTAACAATAGACACCACTCAGTGGAGCCCTCATACAGCTGTCCCCTGTCTATAAACAAAGGTAGCATAATGGAGCGTAACAATAGACACCACTCAGTGAAGCCCTCATACAGCTGTCCCCTGTCTATAAACAAAGGTAGCATTATGGAGCGTAACAATAGACACCACTCAGTGAAGCCCTCATACAGCTGTCCCCTGTCTTTAAACAAAGGTAGCATTATGGAGCGTAACAATAGACACCACTCAGTGGATCATGGAGCCCTCATACAGCTGTCCCCTGTCTATAAACAAAGGCAGCATTATGGAGCATAGGAATATACACCACTCAGTGGAGCCCTCATACAGCTGTCCCCTGTCTATAAACAAAGGCAGCATTATGGAGCGTAACAATAGACACCACTCAGTGGATCATGGAGCCCTCATACAGCTGTCCCCTGTCTATAAACAAAGGTAGCATTATGGAGCGTAACAATAGACACCACTCAGTGGAGCCCTCATACAGCTGTCCCCTGTCTATAAACAAAGGTAGCATTATGGAGCGTAACAATAGACACCACTCAGTGGATCATGGAGCCCTCATACAGCTGTCCCCTGTCTATAAACAAAGGTAGCATTATGGAGCGTAACAATAGACACCACTCAGTGGATCATGAAGCCCTCATACAGCTGTCCCCTGTCTATACACAAAGGTAGCATTATGGAGCATAACAATAGACACCACTCAGTGGATCATGAAGCCCTCATACAGCTGTCCCCTGTCTATAAACAAAGGTAGCATTATGGAGCGTAACAATAGACACCACTCAGTGAAGCCCTCATACAGCTGTCCCCTGTCTATAAACAAAGGTAGCATTATGGAGCGTAACAATAGACACCACTCAGTGAAGCCCTCATACAGCTGTCCCCTGTCTATAAACAAAGGTAGCATTATGGAGCGTAACAATAGACACCACTCAGTGAAGCCCTCATACAGCTGTCTCCTGTCTATAAACAAAGGTAGCATTATGGAGCGTAACAATAGACACCACTCAGTGGATCATGGAGCCCTCATACAGCTGTCCCCTGTCTATAAACAAAGGTAGCATTATGGAGCGTAACAATAGACACCACTCAGTGGATCATGGAGCCCTCATACAGCTGTCCCCTGTCTATAAACAAAGGTAGCATTATGGAGCGTAACAATAGACACCACTCAGTGAAGCCCTCATACAGCAGTCCCCTGTCTATAAACAAAGGTAGCATAATGGAGCGTAACAATAGACACCACTCAGTGGAAGCCCTCATACAGCAGTCCCCTGTCTATAAACAAAGGTAGCATTATGGAGCGTAACAATAGACACCACTCAGTGAAGCCCTCATACAGCTGTCCCCTGTCTATAAACAAAGGTAGCATTATGGAGCGTAACAATAGACACCACTCAGTGGATCATGAAGCCCTCATACAGCTGTCCCCTGTCTATAAACAAAGGCAGCATTATGGAGCATAACAATAGACACCACTCAGTGGATCATGAAGCCCTCATACAGCTGTCCCCTGTCTATAAACAAAGGTAGCATTATGGAGCGTAACAATAGACACCACTCAGTGGAGCCCTCATACAGCTGTCCCCTGTCTATAAACAAAGGTAGCTTTATGGAGCGTAACAATAGACACCACTCAGTGAAGCCCTGATACAGCTGTCTCCTGTCTATAAACAAAGGTAGCATTATGGAGCGTAACAATAGACACCACTCAGTGAAGCCCTCATACAGCTGTCTCCTGTCTATAAACAAAGGTAGCATTATGGAGCGTAACAATAGACACCACTCAGTGGATCATGGAGCCCTCATACAGCTGTCCCCTGTCTATAAACAAAGGTAGCATTATGGAGCGTAACAATAGACACCACTCAGTGGATCATGGAGCCCTCATACAGCTGTCCCCTGTCTTTAAACAAAGGAATGCTTAAAAACGCCCGTATATCCTATTTTGTCGAGTCAACCACTGTTGTGGACCAGTCATTTGTTTGTCGACACATTCAAAACTAATTTTGTCTAACCAACCATTTACGTTAACCGGCGACAAAAAGTGGGGACCTTGGTCCCGAGAAAAGGTGTCATAAGTGGTTAGGTCAACAAAAATAATTTGGAAGGTGTCGACACAAAGTGTTGTTTGACAAAAGTAATTTGGAAAGTGTCGACAAAAATGGTTGTTTTACAAAAGTAATTTGGAAGGTGTCGACACAAATTGTTGCTTAACAAAAAGTAATTTGGAAGGTGTCGACAAAAATGGTTGTTTGACAAAAGTAATGTGGAAGGTGTTGACAAAATATGTTTGACAAAAGTAATGTGGAAGGTGTCGACAAAAATGTTTTTTTGACAAAAGTAATTTGGAAGGTGTCGACAAAAATGTTTGTTCAACAAAATGAAAAGGGTGGACAAAAGTGGATGAAAAGGGTGGACACAAGTGGATGAAAATGGTGGACAAAAGTGGATGAAAAGGGTGGACAAAAGTGGATGAAAAGGGTGGACAAATGTGGATGAAAAGGGTGGACAAATGTGGATGAAAAGGGTGGACAAAAGTGGATGAAAAGGGTGGACAAATGTGGATGAAAAAGGTGGACAAAATGTGGATGAAAAGGGTGGACAAAAGTGGATGAAAATGGTAAACAAAAGTGGTTGGTTAACAAACGTGGATGAAAAGGGTGGACAAAAGTGGATGAAAATGGTAAACAAAAGTGGTTGGTTAACAAACGTGGATGAAAAGGGTGGACAAAAGTGGATGAAAATGGTGGACAAAAGTGGATGAAAAGGGTGGACAAAAGTGGATGAAAAGGGTGGACAAATGTGGATGAAAAGGGTGGACAAAAGTGGATGAAAAGGGTGGACAGAAGTGGATGAAAAGGGTCGACAAAAGTGGTTGAAGAGGGTGGACAAATGTGGTTGAAGAAGGTGGACAAATGTGGTTGAAGAGGGTGGACAAAAGTGGTTGAAAAGGGTGGACAAATGTGGTTGAAAAGGGTGGACAAAAGTGGTTGAAGAGGGTGGACAAAAGTGGTTGAAGAGGGTGGACAAAAGTGGTTGAAGAGGGTGGACAAAAGTGGTTGAAGAGGGTGGACAAAAGTGGTTGAAAAGGGTGGACAAACGTGGTTGAAAAGGGTGGACAAACGTGGTTGAAAAGGGTGGACAAAAGTGGATGAAGATGGTGGACAAAAGTGGATGAAAAGGGTGGACAAACGTGGTTGAAAAGGGTGGACAAACGTGGATGAAAAGGGTGGACAAAAGTGGTTGAAAAGGTTCGACAAAAGTGGTTGAAGAGGGTGGACAAAAGTGGTTGAAAAGGGTGGACAAACGTGGATGAAAAGGGTGGACAAACGTGGTTGAAAAGGGTGGACAAACGTGGTTTGAAAAGTGTGGACAAATGTGGTTGAAAAGGGTGGACAAAAGTGGATGAAAATGGTGGACAAAAGTGGTTGGTTAACAAACGTGGATGAAAAGGGTGGACAAAAGTGGTTGAAAAGGGTGGACAAACGTGGTTGAAAAGTGTGGACAAAAGTGGTTGAAAAGGGTGGACAAAAGTGGATGAAAATGGTGGACAAAAGTGGTTGGTTAACAAACGTGGATGAAAAGGGTGGACAAAAGTGGTTGAAAAGGTTCGACAAAAGTGGTTGAAGAGGGTGGACAAAAGTGGTTGAAGAGGGTGGACAAAAGTGGTTGAAGAGGGTGGACACAAGTGGTTGAAAAGGGTGGACAAACGTGGTTGAAAAGTGTGGACAAATGTGGTTGAAAAGGGTGGACAAATGTGGATGAAAAGGGTGGACAAAAGTGGATGAAAAGGGTGGACACAAGTGGTTGAAAAGGGTGGACAAAAGTGGATGAAAAGGGTAGACACAAGTGGATGAAAAGGGTGGACAAAAGTGGATGAAAATGGTGGACAAGGGATGAAAGGGTGGACACAAGTGGATGAAAAGGGTGGAACAAAATTGAATGAAAAGGGTGGACAAATGTGGATGAAAAGGGTGGGACAAATGTGGTTGAAAAGGGTGGACAAAACAGTGTTTGCAATGGTGGACAAAAGTTGTTGTTTAACAAGCGTGACACTAACACAATAATTTCTACAAAGGTATCTACAAGCGCCCAGTGTGTTTTTGCTAAACAGTGTTTTATTCAATTCATAATATTGTCAGACTGAAACATTAGAGCAACAAGCTCGGGCTTATGCCGTGCTACTGAACACAATGCTGACTGACCTAGATGGAGACTGTGCTTAAGCCAAGTAAGGACTAATGAACAAAATGGAATGATAATTTGTTGGTGTTTTCTCTCTCGAAAACTCCCACCGTCACCATCACAGTTTAGTGTTTTTCAATTGTTTCACACATCTTCTGGCCACAAGTCTAGACACCAGGTAGTCACTCCTGTACTCTCGTTCCTGGTCATCACGCAGGGAGTTGAACCTTCCGTACAGCTCCTCCACAATGGCCGACTTCTGCCGTTCACGTGCGTGTCTCTGACCACTGCTGTAGAAACGTGGTCCTGGGACCCACTCCGCCGTGGATGTCTTCATCCATCAGCAAAGAACTCCTTCCCTTCTCTGTGTCTTGCGAGGAGAAAATCGAAATTGATACTATAAACTTGATTTATACTCATATATTACAAACATCACCACGACAGTATCTAAGTGGTTTTTGCGTTTGTAAAAGCTATTGTTGCACAGAACAACACATTTTGTGACAATAAAAAATGCTTCGTAGATTAAGAGAATCCTGAGATTTCAATACGATAGACTTACATGTTTCCCTAAACGTTCTGTCAACATGAACTCATCTCGCACAGATTTTCTGTCAATTAGTGGGACGTTGCTATGATTTGTACTAATAATAATAATAATAATAATAATAATAATAATAATTATATTTTATATAGCCAACACCAATCTTTAAACTGTAGCTCTTTGCGCTTTTATAAAATGTTAATATAAGATGCAAACCCTAAGCACAACAAGTAATGCATAAAAGCCTACAATAAATATTTAGCATACGGACTGCATAAAGACATATAAAAGCGCAAATATAGCATATATATTCAGTAACAACGCAAACAACAAGGATCAACACATTAGTACATTATATAAATTGAAAAAAGTATTCAACATCAAAACCTAATCTTTCTTTCACACAGAAATACGCCATCGCGCCTCCCCCCCCCCCCCCACACACACAGGAACTCACCACCACCGTAACAACAAACAACAACACAACAACACACAACAGCACACCTACTAAGCAGGCGGCGCAGACAAACGAGCAACACAATAGTACATTTAACATAAATAGGGAAATAATTATATATCAACTACCTATTCTCAAACACATTTTACTCCTGTCTTCATACGCACACAACGCTACCCGGCTATCATCCACACACCACACACGCACCACGCACCACCACACAGGCACACACACCACACACACACACACACACACACACACACACACACACACACACACCAAGCAAGCACACATGCACCCACACCACCATCCACACACGCACAAATCCATAACATTCTACAGGCGCAGACAGCAAAGCACGAGTTTCAGTTCAACGGATAGGGCCATCAATGTACAGTTTGAAAGGTTGGGGGTGTTACGGCACATATTGTCGCCCGCACATTTGTCAACGGGTGACAAAAAGGCCTTCAGGGTTGTACCTGAGTGCAACATAATATTCTCTATTTCCTTCTGAATAGCGCGCCCAAGAATTTTCACCTTTGTTCACACTAAGTGTTTTCGTTTGTTTATTTATTAAGACAACTTTTCTAGCGCCTAATCTTTAGCTCTAAGCGCTTTTACAGGAAATCATCTAAAATAAACAACATGCACAAAAGTATACTCAAACATTGACCACACCCCCTTCCCTGTCTTCCCTCAAGTCAATCTCTCAATCACGCCCAATAATGAATGACATAATCTACAGTACACTTTTCGCAACCAACTTTGGGGTGGA